>JASANE010010589.1:0-63756 GCA_030248225.1 Trileptium ribeirensis
AATGCAATACCTGAAACCCTGTTTGTGAACACATAGCGAAATACATAAAACTTATCGTATTAGCTTTGAGGTAAAAATTTTTTTTGAAATACATTGCTCCATATTTTGACTATAGATCCGTTCTAAAAATCCCTACTTAAAATGAGTTACGATTCTAGTTTTATTTAAAGTTTCGGAAAAAATTCCCTTTTTGATTTTGTTTGGAACATTACCACCTAATGAGATTCCACCGATATGCATATATGGCGCGATACCCAACCACTCAAAGCTGTTTTTATCTTTACATAAATCAATCAGTTTATAACTAACCTGGCTTTTGCTTACTCCCATATATCCTTTTTGTTCGAACGCCCTTTCATAGATGTCTTTGATCATTGCCATATTTAATATATACGCCAACAGAATATTATTGTGCTTTGGACAGGAGACCATAATCACAATTTTTTGACCTCTGAAAACCTGGAAACATCAAACTGAGAAGCAACGCTTCTCTATAATCAATTTGCAAAACATTCAAAATAAACAAAATTTTTGATTAATTTTTTGGAGCATATCGCTTCTTATCCCTTTTTATATGACCAGTAAACGAAACTAAAACAGGCATTGAGGTCGATTAGAATATAGTTATTAACTTACCGCTCATTCATACATCAGTTTTATCAAAAATTTGAAACATTTTTCATTTTGATTTATTGTTCAAACTCAGTTGCTATACATCCCTTATTCAGAAAAATCTATACACTAAGATTCAAAAACTATAATCATTTAAATTGTTCATTTTTGAAAGCTAGATATGCAGGCACGAAATGATTAACTATACGTGAGAAAATTACCTTTCACCCTGAACTATTCTGTCTCAAAATATTAATGATCCATTAGGGTCATAGGGTTTCGATTTACAACATGCTTCGGCAATCCACATTTCTAATTTGCCATGCCAAAAAAAACTATCAACTATTGGCGACCCAAGTACCCCGAGACATAATATCGAAATACCGCTTTCCATTAGTACTCTCAATAAAAGAAGAAGTAGACAGCATTATTTATTTACCAAACTTCAAATGCACTTTTTACAAAAGTCCCTTTTTGTTACAAAACTCGATGTCAACGAACTGAACAACATTTAAGCCACTGAAAAATTGCCTTGTGGGTAAATAATCATGTTATATCACCCAGGAATGGACTTAAGAAGCCAATTAAACTGGCTTCAATTTTCCTTTTTAAAGTCCTCACTCGTGTTTTGGTATTTTGTGTACAGTGTGGGCACTTAAAATGAATTTGACAAAAATTATTCTTGGGTATTCCTGTATCGCGACCAAACATACAGAAGTACTTAGTGCTCTCATGTGTACTTTCACAACCATTCCATTTTTTTGAAGAAAAGTCATGTCTTATTGAAGGTATAACAGACACTAACTTACCTGACTGTGCAGCTACCCTTCGTTTATTGCCACAGTTAGAAAACTTCCGTTTCAGCCATAAAGAATACGAATTTTTATTGCAGTTTATACTTGCAAAACCGCAAATGGCGTACCCATCAAGAACAATTTGACCCAAAACATACCACGAGCTTGCATAACGTTGTATATCCTGACAAATATCTCGAGCTCGACGGATGTGGATGGCCTTGACCACATTGTAAAATTCTAAAAACCTAGAAAGAAATCTCATACATACAATAACATCATACTGCATCACATCCAAATTTACGTTGGTACGCACACGCATTGCAATATACTTCGCGACTAGGTCATTAAATTTAGCAAAGATATTTTTAAACATCGGCATATTTGCTAGCACAATTTCTTTATTTATACAGGTTAATTCTAAACTTGTAAAAGATGAGGAAAGTTTTTTTACCTTCTCTAAACTCAGAGACATTATTGTTTTTTCCCAGAAATAACACTTTTGAATACCTTAATGGAGCAACTTGCTGAAACAGATTAATAAACACAGAGTTAATCAACACCCGATTTTTTACCGAAATATCCACATGTGTTTCCGTTGGCATAAGGCTATCCACTAACCTCCATTTAGGTTCACAGCTTTCTGTTACACTTATCTCAACGTTAGCACACTGTCTTTCTCCGTATGTTTGGATTGATTGATCACGTCGCCGTTTATCAAATAAATAGCCATTCATAGGTTGTTGAAAATTTTGAGACCAGAGCGCACCTCGATCAACCAACCATCGATTAAATTCCGCGTCCGAATTTTCGTACCTGAAAGCTGTGTGAGATCCCTTTTGGGTCCCTACATTTCGATGCATACTAGACATATTAGAACTTGAGGAAAAACTTTCAGTACAACTTCTTCCCTCAATCGCATCAGTCTTGGGAATGCCCACACGACATGCAAACATTGTATTACATTTAAGTTTTTTACTCAATTCCAAGGGGTTAAGTTTTTGCATACATCTGTGGGACTCACTGTCTCTTAGCCTTAAACTTTGTTCCAAATGTTCTGCCTCAGTTGAACATAATGAGTTTTCAATACTTTCTTGCTTACGCGCCTCAACTATAGCAGCTTGAAATGATTCTGGCCTGGCAGATAACACAAATCGGCGAATTGTTTTGTTCAATCCACATAGAAAATTTTCCATTGCAATAGTATCCCTGTTGTCATTAGATAATGTAGGAAAAGCTTTCCTAACCAAGTGGTCTATATCCCTTGCGTAAGTGTCAACAGATTCGTCCACGCTTTGCGACCTCTCTCTCAATTTAGCACCATAACTGTATGTGAGATATTTTGGCACCAAAATTTCAGATAAACAATTTTTCAACGAATCATAATTTTTCTTTGTTTCTCCAGAGATGCATTCCCATTTCCGGGCAGCTTCACTGCGCAAAAACGCCGGTAATATACGAGCCATGTCCTCCTTAGACCACTGGTTTGCAAAAGAAATACGTTCGAAAATTCCTATCCATTCCTCAAAATCATCTCCAAAGTTGCCATAATAAAGAGGAATATCCTCAGCTTCAAAAATAATAGGTTGTCTTTTGCCGCTGCCACTTCAAACCGTGTGGATCAAAAATTCATGTTTTTTCACAAACATCCAATTGCATAAAAAATTGAACACCTTGGGCTACCTCCAATTTTTTTTATCATAATTCAACAATGTTATTTCCAGTCAGAGACATACAACCAACATACAAGTTTACCCTTTTAGGTTTTGATCAACTAGTTCGAGACTCCAGGCTTGCGGCACCAAAATGTAGCCTACGTGGTCCTAGGGGTGTTTAGTCCCACCGTAGATTACACACGAACTACAACAATGCTAGCACCAAGGAATATTTTAATTTATGAGCTTAATCCTAAGGCCTTAATGTGTAACGCTTGTAATGCAGATATTTTATTTCACACACTTCAATAAGTCATATATTCTACACACATTAAACAAATAAACGGCTGAACCGTACTCACCTTGATCGCGCAGCTTCTGAGGCCGACTGAGGCCCTGATCTAACTGCGCAACCGCTTAAATACCCGAGCTAGAGGTTTACTCCCAATTTTCTCCCTATTGATTTCTCTAAGTGATCGAAATTACATAATAAGTTTTCCAAGTTTTACTCTGGTTCCACTCCCCTAAAATTCCCTCTTAAACCTAAGTGAATTTTAGTCGTTAGAGAATAAGTTTTTATGATTTTCCCCGAATTCTTAAGTATAAACAAATTTTAGGATTTTATTCGAAAATCCAGCAGATACACATACACATATCCGCTAATGTAGGCCTAATGCTTAAGGCACCCAACCCTTACACTCAAATTCGATATATTTAAATTCTATGCCTTAGGCTCACATGAAACTCTTTCAATTTTGTTACTCCCTTGAAAACTCCCTCGAAATTAGCTAAGTCTCAAAATTCCTCCTGCACTATGTACAAAAATTCCAGCACAGGCTAAATACATTAAATGCACATACAGACACAAACACATGTACACAAGATTTTGCCAACATATAAATCATAAACATACTTATACATAATCGCACATCTTGTATAAATAGAAACACGTACAATACACAACCTTTGCAACATATTTACAATCAACAACTATAGCGCATAATCAACACTAAATGCATGGCACAAACAGTAAACAACAAACGTTTATAGAACAGCCAGTGATGCAGGGTGCATTTAGTAAATTGCAACTATAGCTGCAGGCGGGTTGAGGTTCAAGTAAAGGCCCTTTTGGGTACAGAGTAGATAGTTACGCACCGTTACACCAAAACACTTTGAAGACCTCTATAAAATATACCTGCGTGTACTCTGTATAACCAAAGTATTATATTCAACGTTCAGAAAAACCTATATTATGGATCAGGCTTGACACAAACAAATGAAAGTACATTATGTTGGAAATTGCGCTCGTCGACAGTATAACCCTTGAAACCCGATGAAACAATATAATATAGTTAATTTGGACTCTAGATAACAAAACCACAGTACCCATTGTGCTTGATAACCTAACAGACACTCGTTGCAGGTAAAAAAACCGCAACAGGACGAAACTAGAAATATCAATGTTTCTGACAAAGTGTCGACGAATCATATTCGGGCACACGGCTGCCCAGGGTGTAGTTCCACAAAAACGTGATGTTCACCAGTTGTATATCTCGATGAGTGATTTTGTGAAGCCTGTTTCACGATATATGGACGTCGACATACTGCTACCGGTATACCAAGATTTGACAAAGAACCCTTAAAAAATGTTCGTATGCAACTACAAGTCGTCATCGCTTCTGCAACGGGACAAAAATTTTAGAAATCCATCAATCCGAAAATATGTTATGAATAACTGCGATAAACTAAAAATATATTTTCACGATTCCCCAGCACCCTCACTCAGTGGTAACTCAGCTCGCTCCATTTAAAAAATATGTTAGGTTGCGTTTGATTTAATCAATTGCAATAGCGTTAAACTAAAAATAATCCAATAAAAATATTAGATTGCTTAATTTAATAAAAATTTAGATTGCGTTTAATTTAACGAATTTTGTTTCAACGAACATAGAAGATTGCGGTATCGTTCGGTTTCGTTTGCGCTGGATTTTATGTGCACTTAATTCTGATTGTAATTGTAATCTTGATGATAAATTAACAAACAGTTTAATGTTAAACGGCTACTGAACGACTTGTCATATATACACCTTAAGATCAATTCCGACAAAATTTATTGAGTATTCAGAAAAAACTATTGCGGAAGTTCGAATCTCTGATCGCCATGCACTTTTACACTGTAAACTTAATCTCCCACACTATTGCAGCGATGTAAAGAACCGAAATTTTAAAACCTATGGGGTTTGGATAAATCTACATTCGGAAAGCTTGACCAAAACGGAAACGGTGCGTGATGAAAGAAATTAATTCAGCGTAGAAACCTATGATTCTTTCAAACCGTACGTCATAATATTGAATGGAAATCTGGCAACATGCAAGCTGTTTTCAAATTACAGCTATCGACGCTGGACATCATGTTTAGATAATAAAGTGTTATAAAGCAGATTTAACGAGCTACAGAACCAAAGAACATGTCAGAGATAAGTCCTAGTTATCCGAAGATGCTCGTTAGGGTATTAAAACACACGAATAGGTACGCAAAATACAACATAAATTCTAAAAACCCTATAAATCACTGAACATCTGATGAAGCGACAAAGCACTTTTTTTGACGTCAACACACCGATTTTCCAAAATCACTGGTGTACAGCTCCCTTACTATATCCATTTTTAGTAAATTCTCTGAAATCAATGTTGAACATTTGAACACCATAGTCGCTGTCAACCAGGTCCGCTTTGGACATGTTCAAACTTTTCAAATGCCAAAAACCCTTGGGAGAAAACGCGATGTGCCCTTAGAAAATTGTTAAAAAATCTTTCGAAATAAACAAAAAATCAGAAAGGATAAGTCACAAGTAATTATTGTCGGAGAAAAATAACTTTAGAAACATGTTTATTATTAATAAGCAATATTAATATTACCCTATTATTAATAAATAATATTAAAATTACCCTGTTTCACTCGTAAGGCAGATGAAGAAATTATTAATATTTCTATCATTATTATATGAAGAAATAATTAATAAAATCCCGTGCTATAACTTACGATCCAACGCAAAGTTTTCTTTCTGTGACACATCTAACGTTGTTAGATTATGTAGCTGTGCCAAAGTTTCAAAAGTCAAATGCTTGTCACAATCTCGTATAAGCAAATTATCGATATTCGGCGCACACTCGAACAGTATTCCCATATCACCACCAGTTATAGGAACGCCGTACAGATGCAACTCTTTCAGATGCTCCATGCTAAAAGTTTTCATAACAATTTTATAAAGTAAATAGGAACAACGTACAGATGCATGTCTGTCAGTCATGGGAACGCCGCACAGATACAACTCTTTCAGTTATAGGAACGCCGTACAGATACAACTCTTTCAGTTATAGGAACGCCGTGCAGATACAACTCTTTCAGTTATAGGAACGCCGTGCAGATGCAACTCTTTCCGTACAGCTGGTAGAAGCCGAAAGGGATCTTCCACATTTCCAACTTATATAATAATTACCAATAACTAGAATTTCGTAAGCGAGTGGAAGCGGGGAAAACATGGCCGCAAATAAATATTCCAAGCTTAAAATATTAGAATTACTTGTGTTTGTGTGCTATGCAAAATGTTTCATGTGAAAATGATCCGACCTTAAAGACAGCCCACAGCTCTGTAATGACATGATACAGCAACAACAGGTCTCCAACTGCAATACCATCGTATTCGGTGAGGTTGAAAATCTATATAAGAATGTTATGACGCTCGTGCCCAGCAATAACTTGATACAAGTGTTTGAATACCTGTATATAAGAATGATTTGACGGTATAACCCTGGAATAACATGCCGCAAAAGCAGAAAAAAGGTCCTCTGTGATAATAGGTTGACAGACCTTAAAAACCCATTACCCCCTTTGGAACGGCATCTTACAGAAACCATAGTTCTACCACAGCACTATTGTTGTATTAAGCGTGCTCGAAAACCTATATAAAGATGGTGTAACACTGGTGCCTCGCAATACCATCCAAAAAGCAAAAAATGGCGTTATATTAAAGTCGGTCGACATACCTTATTTGGCCCATAGCAGCCAGTTAGTTGCGTAAAAAAACTGATACATACACCAAAGTTATAACTCTTGATAAGCTGATTGTGGCTGATGGTATCTGTTTTTCGCTGCGAAGCCTTTATCTCAAGATATAGGAAGCGAAAAATAGATATTCGGATGGGCCAAATTTAAAAAAAAACGTAACTCTTGAACCTTTAGGGTCATTTTAACCCGAAAGAGAGCTATCAGTCGATCCAAGATCAAATAATCGGATAACAGTAAAACCCACGTCACACCAAAATATAGTTGATTACGTTTGGTTTTATACAAATGAGTACCGCTAACCATATTAACGATGATTCAGCGGTAGCGACATTCAGCGCGCTGAGGAAATAATCAAATAATAATATTGTTTAAGTTATCTGAACACTTTATTGTATAGTAACAAGCTAAGATGATCGTTGATTCTAGATCATATATTTGAATAATAGTAAAATCCATATCACATAATCGCCAAAATAATAATGGCCAAAATGATAACCAATAATAGTATTTACAAAACAATAACGTGAAACATCTCATTCTGTCATTAACAAAAAAATAATTAAATTGCGTACCGCATCAGTACTAGTCGCTTCCCAGAAACCGCGCGGTTTCAACAATTTTGGCGTCATATATTCAAGCCTGACACATTATAATTTATACTTCTACAATTCTGCTCGTTAATATTTGTGGAACTACATAGTCTTGACTTAGGTATACAAATTCATAGTTCATCCATTAAAATCAATAGAATAAATGACATACCAATGTCTTCAATCAGCTTTTTAGTGCCCTGCTAGAGATATGATGATTTCATATGCCAGGGAACATGATGTATTTGTTTAGAGCAAAAACAATTTTAGGGTTACTTCGGGCCTGACAATAGGGGATTCTGTCAAGTCTGACCCCAAGGTCGGGGGAGGTCAATGGGGGGGGCAAATATTTTAATTTTTTATTCTATGCATATATTATATGTTAATATATATAATGTATTATATGCACATTAAGTTTACATGTCTCGTTTTATATACATGTCTGCGTCAGTATTACTGCATTCTACGATTGAGGTAGGCAAAATAGCGGAATTCGCTCAAATTTACCTTACACTGGTAGGAGATACAAATTTCTCGCGATCAAATTTTCAGGTGGAGGAAGTGGCCAATAGGGTCAGTGACAGGACATGAGGGATCAGCCCCCTATAGCGGAACCCACCAAATATGAAAATTCAGGCGCCGGTAGGACCTGAGCATCCGTCTTCTGGATTGGTAATACGGAACAGCTCGCTAGCCCCTCGGCACGTTTTAATAATTATGTCTTTTATTACAATTCTGGTTATTTGAACTGTGGTTCGGGCGTAACAAAAAGACTTGAAACGCTTCAGATATTCTAGTCTTAATAATATAGAGCGGGAAGAAAGTAATTAACAGCAATAAACAGGACCAACGCGGCAAAAATGAAACAAATAAAGCTAGATACCCGAATTTCATGGTTAGATGTAAAACTAATACACTTTTAAAAAGACGATTTGGATCACCCTTTATATCCTACCCCAAGAGTCTTTCTACTTTATTCAAACACTGAAAAAATCTTGATTGCTGCCGCAGTTGTTTACTTTACTCAAAAGTTACGCAGCAGCAGAGGAACTATATTAATGGCTGCTATTACCTGGGGTAAACCCAACCATTAACATCTTAGTCCAGGTAGTAACAAGCTAATTACTGTCTAAAATGGTCGTTCCATCCGTAGTTCATTCTCAAGTATTACGGATCGCTGCGGTTTAGAACGTAAATTATAGCAAACGATTCGTTTAACTAAAATGTACAACCACACGAATATTGCATCACTAAAAATGAAGCACGATATTACAAACAGACACGGACTGTAGACACGCAACTAAAGTAAGCTTTTTAGGCGTACCTAGTTGTACGGGACGCGCCCAAAACGTCCCATGCGAGTGAGAAATACTATAATCTTGAGCGAACAGCAAGCGAGCAACAGCCATTTCTGACCTGTGCTACACGCCATGCATGTAGAAGACCTTTACGAGGTTGATATTATAAGTCTCGTTCATCGCAGCAGTAAAAATTATAAACTAACGTTAAAACGTTCGTTTGTGCTTATGTTCGTCCGCGTTTCGCGTACGTTTTATGCACTTATTTTTTGTCCGTGACTGTATATATATTACAAAATCGATAATCAAGCTAACCTGTTCAGGTCGTAGACATTGCGAATTCGGGCGTTCATAAGATGTAGCTTCCGTAAGCGTCGACAGTTTTGAAAGAGCACTCGTAATTGATTTGGCTCAAACTGTTTTGAAAATATCACGCATTCGGCCAGATTCGGACATCTTAGCCATACCCGAAGACCTGCAAAAAAACGCGGGTTCACAATCATAGTGTTCCGTATTAAATTGTAATGCATATAAAACCAGTTAAGCGTAAGATTTTTGCACGTAATTTGCTGAGGTTTTAGTCTAATCCCCTTAAGTAAATTTACCTCCCCGCCCAGGCTTTGCTCCCGGTACTTTCCTGTGCAATTGAAAATTAGCTAATTTTTTCTTATTAGTCACAATATGTTAATTTCTCCTTATTTTGGTAGAAAAATCGACAAAATTTAAGCTTTCTACAATGAAATTAAACATAATTGAAATTTTCTAACCACTACAGTAGTTTACGGTTCCCCAGTTCAATTAAGGGAACCACCAGATGAACAATTGGGTGTTGCTCGCAAGTACTTTCAGTTCCGCCAGTTCCGAACTTATGAACCCCACTTCACAACTCAGCGGCAATTTCGGTAGTTTGGAAGAAGCCTACCGAGCCTGAAAATTGCGCTCCTTCTCACTTCTATTATCTGCGCCCTTTTTTGTGTGCTGCAGTTTCACAGCGGCAAACAACTTTTATGAGGGTGCTACAGCTGACTGCTGCATCCCGCTCGACCTTCACTCATTGTTTGCACTACGTGCTATCACACCGTCGATTGATGCCACATTTCTGTCAGCGGCAATGTGTTATAGCACTGTTCACTCACTCGAAGTTATATATATTCTATGAAGTTTCAGTCGTTATATGAAGCCTACTTTAAGTGCATAACACAATAATTACAGATAGTTTTCCAAAACGCAAATTTTAGGTAATACTTTACTCTACTTCAGAATAAAATTATAGAATACAGTTTTGCTACAATACGAATATCCTTATGCGACACTAACATGCTGTTGTTATATAAAAACACATTGCGGTACAGTCATGTGTTTCGTGGAAAATATACCTTGCTAACACATAGTCTAACACACACATGAATTTACTTCTAAATTGAAATATAGCTGAATATATTATCGTGAGATTTATAACTTCATCAACCACATAAGGACAAATGCTTCAATAATTTTAACAGCATGTATATAACAGTTGTTTTATGGATCTTAACACTATTAATATTTTAGCATAATAAAGGTTTTCTGTTTAGTCAATCGTTATGCTGTGGGCAAACATCTTTTGATATTCAGTTTCACAGATCTGAAGCTTACCGGCGTTTAGGAGCAATGTAACCGATTGTAGGCACGGCATGGAAGCGATAAGTGACGAAAATAATTCCGAAGCAACAAGCATTGGATAAACATCATATTGCTGAAAAATATTAAATAACGTTCCAATGGAACAATAAAACAATAAAATTGCAAAAAAACAACCATTGTGGAAGCGTACACTACAACCAAGTGAAAGTGGCTATTTGTACAGAAGTATTGTAGTACAGTAGTACAGGAAAATTGGCTTTTAGTAGAGCACATATTCATTCGTCTATACCTGGGGCTTAAGACTTTATTTCCATTCACTAATATGTTAAAAACCCATGGTACACATGATTTTCGAAAGTCAGAAAATTCCAGGTTCCGTAACTATATGTTATTACAAAAGACACAATATAAAAATCTCAAGCTAAAAGTTCCGTATTATAATGATCAATTACGGGCAGAATAATAAGTATCAAAATATGATACGAGCAGGCCGTGCTAATCGCTCAATATTTCAGATTCTGCACTTTCGCGCTGATATGAAAGCAATACAGAAGACAACCTTTTTGAAATTTAGTGACCGAGAAACTCCTCAGTAGTGATTATCAAGTTGCTCGTTTTGACCGATTTTTATGGACCTTTAGGTATTTCTCAGTTTCTACAACGATTCTAGGATTTTTGGATTATACATTCAAGAGGTATCGTTTACGTATACACGCTAAATATCTTAAACGTGTACGCTATTGCTGTATTATCTGTTTCACAGAACAGGGGTCTACAAACACTCGATTTATAATCTCCATTAAAGGGTTCAGTATGTGACTGACATTGGCTTGCATATTTTTTAGCTGAAAGCTACATCCATATTGGCCCAATTCTTTTCCAAGTGTTAAAAGTTTGTCCACGTGACCCGATCCGTGCAGTGATAAATCCTGCAACATGACGTTTCGTCAGCCGGTAGCTGAAGTTACCCGAAGAACGTGCCGTTCTCACATAAGAAACGTATCTGTGTTGTGGCTCCGTGATAGTAGACTTTCGGTTAGCCATATAGCATAAAGTGCGACTGAGGCTTGATAATGTTAATATTTTTTAAATAAAGAAAATACAATTGCATTATGCTAAATGCTTACCGAATCGCTAGCATCGTTTGCGTCGAACACAGGTTCACCATGCTCGTCAACGATTTGATCAAAATGAGCTTCGAACGTGTGAAGGCTTTCAATAACCGGCAAGGAACCGACTTCAAATTTCGACGAGTCGATGCAGAGAACTTCAAGAGCTGAACAGTACTCCGATATTGCTTGTAGGACGCCTGCAACCCAAGTATATATATTAGATACTGAGCAGATTCGACAAACTGGAACACAATATGTTTTCGTACTATTAAGTTACTAAGGTTCTTTATAAATATATTTGACTTATTTAAGCATGTGCTAAAATTAAAGCAACGATTCGCTATACAGTGCTACGCTACAAGAGTCTGCCTGAGATGGGTGACACAGTATGAGATTGGAGCATGCGACCTCGAGTAAATTTAGTTAAAAGGCTAGCGCTGCAAAGAAGCGATGATAAAAGACATGTTGAATATAAGTTAAATGCTTCATTAATGAAGGCTGCGAAACAAACGCATCAGGTCAGTCTGGACAGACTTTACAATTTGTCTATTCTTAAGGCTGGACCAGCTTGGATTGTGGAAATTATTCAGATCAGAACAGCAAATTCACTTTCAGCCCACCCATACTAACGAATTTCAACCAAACGTTTCTTCTTCTGTGAGACTTGTGCTGTCTCACTTGGCCAACTCTTTTATAGTTTTACATTTTTCTTCGCAAATTTAGCGATCGTTATGGGAAAGAGTCTTTCTTGCACATCTGAGGGTCATATTTAAGCACGTGTGTCTTAAATGTAAACATTATATATAGTTCCAAAAAATTTGGTAACACAGTGCTCTATGTACAGATTTTTCTATAATATCTGGCAGTTCGTTACTATATGTGTCTGTCATGTAATAACTCAAACCGGAACAGTCCATTTACACCGGA
Organism: Trileptium ribeirensis; assembly: GCA_030248225.1. Classification (NCBI taxonomy): domain Eukaryota; kingdom Metazoa; phylum Nematoda; class Enoplea; order Enoplida; family Thoracostomopsidae; genus Trileptium; species Trileptium ribeirensis. The sequence goes on from JASANE010010589.1 coordinate 12,681, forward strand.
TCCTCAATCTAGTTTTCGAAACTTATATATATAGTAAAACAGATTTAGGAGAAAATGAAGGTATAGTGTATTTAAAATGTATTAAATATAACTTTTACATTACACTTATTGTCATGACATTACTCCCTCTCTGGAAAAGACAGACGAAGCTCAACTTTTCCGCGTCACAAATTATTTGCAGTCGGATCAAACATATTGCAACGATTCAATATTATTGCTGGAGAGATCTGTTATACAGCCGTGTCGAAAAAAGTCACAAAATATTAACTATGTAAACATTAATTTGGTGCAGTAATTTATAAAAGGAAAATGTCTAGCGAAATGTTAAGGGTGTTGAATTATTTTATTTCCCTATCAACGCTGGTAAACAGAGGAACCCAACCTTCACTTCTCATACCTCCTAGCAAACTATGGAGTCCAAAAATAGAATATATAAAACTCAAACCTTTCGGCACATATCGTCGTATTGCGGTTCGTAAATCTAGTCGTTTTAGTCGTGGACCGACTCGAACAAGTATTGCTTCCATAAACGAAACATATTTGCGCGGTGAGGATATATCGATTAAATGATACAACTCTGACACATCCTCGATTGAAATTGAGGCAATGTCATGGTACGGCACGGCAGTTTTCCATAAGTGACAAACATTTTCTATACGTAGCCTTTCATACCATGGAAGTGTGCAAAAAATATAATTTAGCGCATCGTTGGGCAAATCGTTTAAGTTCATAACTAAAATACGCTCAAAACACAATACCGAAACTTTTATTTTTACGACTGAGCAAAAATTTCATAAAACGCACATAAATTTCAAATGGCTCAAATACGTAACATAATGAGAAAACCACATCCGCTTTTAAATAAGGGGCCTTAAACGGCGGCACCGACTCATCGTATATAATAGTACATATAATAGAATTACATAATTACATATATATATATATATATTTATATATATATATATATAATAGCATACAAGATAATACCATACATAGTTACATACATAATACCACACACAATAATTATAGCGCGCGCATTATCAAGTGTCAATAAGCAAACGAGTTCGATAGTTAAAACCTAATTATATTCGAGTCTTTAACCGTTGTGTAGACACAGTATATATACCTGACATTATACGCCATCACCGAGTAATGCTTTCGTAAAGCATATTATATAATGAAAGTTAAAGTTTCGACCGCCGGTTACAATACATCTATACCGATATGAATAAAACGCAACTGTTCATCATTCGATTTTGTAGTTCGCTTTCCCGACTCAACATAACGCTTTTGATTTTGTCCAGTAGATACCACCACTTTAATGTGTTCGACACGATAATTTTTAGAGATCCACTACTTGCTAAGTAATAAGATGAGTGCCACAATAGGGTAATGATACCCAGAGATTACTCGTGGACGCGGTGCGCAGATTTTATTCAATTTTAGAAAAACTATGTGTTACTGAGCAAGAAGAAAGCCTGTTCCAATAAGACAATACGGATAGTGGAAGTTTGTGTCAACGAAACGATGCCAGTAGACCTCAACTAACGCCGCCGATTCAGCCGACGCTAGTTTGTGCTTAGTCGGCTTTCGCATGGGCTGCATATTGTCTGTAGAAGGTTTTAGTCTCACGCCCGACGCTCTCTCACCCACCGTCATGCTGGAAATTTTCCATTCTACGAACCAATTTACTATTCTTCTCAAATCAATGAGTCTTGTGCTTTAGAGATGAACAGCCAGGAGCCATAAAACAATTGCAAAATCACCTTTATCTTCCAATGATGTAATCAGCATTCCACTTCCAAGTTGATATTCGGACACAAAAACTCAGCGGTAAAAATAATCCATTAAGTCTAGCTCACAAAAGCCGTAACATTTATGTGAACAATTCGCGAATATATATGCAAGTTATTTCTGCTTCATGGTGGTTACGGACTGCTAAAAAGATCTACTGTGATCAAAAACACGATATCAAATCTTGCTTAAAATTTCCGGAAATAAAATTATGACACGTAAATCAAAACCTAAAACCAAATGAAATCTGCACACTAATGGATACTCAAACTTATTATATATATGTCTGCAGCTAATTGTACTGCTTACTGCAAAAATAGAGAAGACACGACCGACTAATAAATGGGATCACGATTGTCGAATACAACAGCTTTATATATCACTGCTGTAATGTCAAGCAGCAAAGGAAAGGTAATTCCGTAGAGTGCCTGCTTTCGGATTCCGAAGAGAACGATAGCGGATTCGAATCCCACATCAGCGCAACTTTTCAGCGGCTGCTTCTCAAATCATTTCCTCTTCAAGCTGTTATTGCTATGATGTAATGAAAAATTGTTTACCTCACCATAGCCAACTGTGGACAAATCTATTAGCTACACGTATGCAAATTGGAAGGAGAAGCGTTCGAGGGACAATGCGACATTGACTTGTTCGTGGACGACGTCCGACTATACGAGCGAACAGACTCACCGCGGGATTGTTGGGCTCTCTAACTTGCCTTACGTCAGTTTGATTCGCGGTGCTCTGATTCTCTACTAGTCCCTAAGCTTACAAAAACCGGCATCCTCTTTGTATGACCTCGATGCTCATTAAATTATCGTCTTGCCATACGCCTTATCGAAATCGACTCCTCCATTTGAGACTTCGGCGTCATTATTTCCGACGATTTGAAATTCACCGCACCTGTCGACAACCTCGAACAGCAGGCGAACGAACGTATTGCCTTCTTAAACATTCTATTTTAGCGAGGTCGCTCCTGGTGATTGGACCTTTGTATAAGTCGCAGATCACGCCATTGTTGGCATGCACCTCTGTGATTTGGTCTCACAATACAACACTCTCGCTGATCGTCTGCAGGCTAAAATTTTAAGAAAAGAAACTTTTAGGATAAGCTTTTGCGAGACCATTAGATAGGTGAAAAATAAAAACCCAATTTTAAGCGTTTGGTTACAACAGAAGCATATGAAGCCCCGAACAAAAGTAAAAATAAGGAGCCTGAAAGGCCTAGCTAAGTAATTAAGTAACACCACAAAAAATGATAATTGGCATTAGTCTTATGTCCCTACATGAGCCATGTACTAAGCCTAAGCCTAACTCGAGGGATTGCCGTTCCGAACCTCCCGCTCTAAACTGTTGTTTTTCTAACGTTATTTTAATGTTGACATAGGCCGCACAACTAATATAAACCGGGTGGACTATCCGCTTCATAACCTTTAGCTTTAAGCTCTTCCTTCTTAAACTGAAACATTTGTCGACGCGTACATTACAATGTGATACACTGAACGAGTTTGACGTGCAGCGTGCGTTTGCGCGTGCGTTGTTGTTTGCTTTAAAAGCCGAGCAACAACTCTCAAATAGCATAGAGGTACCCTGCTAGGCTCTCAACAAAAAGATCCAAATTCAGTCCGATGCGGGTGCAAAAGTGTGTTCAAGCTGTACAAAAGCCATGGTAGCTTTGAAAGGAACGAGTTAATATAGCCAGGTGTCGAAGAAAGCGTAACTGGAGACTACATGTTTACCATAAAACTCTATTCTAGGTAATCCCTTTAAACGCTCATTTGTACAAATGTATAATATAGCAATATCGTATTTTGAGAGTTTAGCGCTTTTACCATTGGCTGCAGGTTTCTGTCGTTGCCTCAAAATTTTACAGAGTATGCTTCTTATGTTTTAAAGTTTGATGAACCCATAAGCGGTTTAAACATGTCAGCGAGTCGTGTCTAACGGCCTAATGCGTGAGTCCACTTTATGTGAGTACACCTAGGTTGTTTTTTTGTCAAAATCACGAAATAAATTCGCCAAAAGTACGCAATCACATTTTTGTCTTTGATATTCGCGTTTTGATGAGCCCGAACATGACGTCGGGGATGTACGGTTGGAATTTATGTTCACGCGCATTTGCTTACTTCGAACGTATGCCAGTGTTCATCAAATGACATTATGAATCAAACAGCTATGTTCGCGGTCTATTTCTGTATTATAGGATACGAAAAAATGAAGGTTGGTAATCGTGTTTTCACATGTTCGCGCTCAGCCGAATACGATAGTAAGTCGCCAAGCCAAACGGTGACCCCTGTTATGACGAAAACGTTTCCAGATTATTCTACGAAAACATTGTTTTCGAAAAGTCCCATACTGACGCTGTTTACAACATTGACTGGAGAACATTCTAGAAATTTGAACTTGTATCTATGTTTCTCGGGTGTTGTAGCTATGTGTGTCTGGGTACATATAACGTTGCCCAGCAGCGGCAATCAGTGTAGCGTAGTGAGAGTACCGAGAGTACTAATTGTGCAAATTGATATTTCCGTCTACTTGTTTTGTTTTGTGCTTGTTTTCAAATAAAGCTCTTCGCTTTGCTCTCGGGTCCTTTGTTCACAAACACTCCAACTTTCGGATACAACAACCCAGAACAGCGTTTACGCGTTGCTTCATTGCAAATAGTGCACTATTACATAAGGGAATATCGGGATTTCTTGGCATCCTTCGCTTTTACGATTGTGAACTGACTTGACAAAAGAACAAACCAGGTGTACCAATAAAAAATTGAGCGTCTGGCACTATTATTGCTAAAATTTTCTCCGGTTTTGTCAATTTGTACCTATTTTCACCAAATATACTCCAATTTTTGCATATCTTCATAAATATTCCACAGGCCTGCGACGCGAAGCTAGGTAACCCGACGCAGCATAAGGGACAAACCCGCTCTACTGCCTCAATTAAAGGGTGGCGGCGCTGACGGACGTGACCACGTGCACAAATTTGTACATCATACTCAGATTTTTTTTGAAAATTGACTGCGATTTCGTACAATTTTGAGCAAACTTTTTGCAGCCGCAGTACATGCATCACACATATATTCGTCCCAGGTATCATGTTTCGCACTATTCACTGCGTTACTGGAAATTGTGTTCGGCAAAGGCACTGAAAGCCGTCGGCCGGCCGTAGACAATTTTTACAGCCATTAACAGTCGCAAAGATGTCGGGCGGTCATTAACATTTTTCCATCGTTAACAGTTGCAAAAGTAAGTCGGTAGTAGTTATGGGGCGTCGCTTGGCCTGCCGTGATCTGTAGGTATACTGCTACATCATACATGCTGATAGGGTGGATAGCGGATTCTCTCTGAGGCTTCGACTTTTTCTCCCCTAGTGCCCGACTAGCCCTTCCTCCAAAGCAGGCACTGAACCATAGGTTTCGATCGCGGCGCCGAAGGCTTTCCACCACCACAACCCTGCACCCTTTCAAAATACACACTGATCCGCTGGGAAGCCGAAGGCCTCCCTCCCGGAGACTCGACGCCACCAGTTGGACTTCTGAGCTTGGTCTGTCAATATAATATATAGCAAGCGAATTATGAACCGCACCGCTCCAACTTTTTGATACATACGTATTTCCACAAAAACCAACAAGATTCTGTGGCGCCTAGTAATAATCTGTTACATTTATAAGGTATATAAAATATATATGTTTGTTAAACTCGTGCGTCAATGTATAATGATGGACCTCGAAGCCGGCCTTCGCCCAGTACTAGTATAGCAGAGTCTTGTTAGTCATTATACGCGTAAAGTTTGGAAGTTTCTATATAGTACTCTGCGTAAAACTTTCAGACACAAACCGATTTTATGCAAATACTGAAAAACCATTTACAAATATCAAATTCTTATGGGAGTAAGAGAAGCTTCTTGGCAGGGAACCGTCCATTTGCAGTCGCCCAACCGTTGATCCGTCGGTGGGCCTTTATAGGTCCATAACAGGCTGTTTGTGAACAGCGAATTTTAACGTCGGCCAACAACCAGCTGCTTGACTTCACAATCAAGCAACACTAGTGGTATATACACGAAATGCCGAGCCTGTTTTACAGGCGACTACGCAGTATTAACTAACTGTAAGCATACATAGATACTCACTCTGCGAGGTCTTCAGGGAATATAGCGGGGTTGGCGGGGAGAGAGGTTCCGCCGGGTGGTGCTGAAAAAATGTAACGAACCCCCTCCCGCGGAGGACCCATTTTTGGTCACTCTACCATAATATTGGTCAATTTTCACCATATTTTTGTCAATTTTAGCTAAATTTTCCACGCGCCTTTGACGGCTACGTATGGGATAGCGTAGTACTCCAAGACCAGGGCTTTGGGGAGAGGGTGGGGTGAATCCGAGGCCTCAGGATGAGACATAGCCTCCTGAGCCTTTACTTCGGTATGTATGTCATAAAGCCGCACTTTCTGCGTTTCGAGCTCGCTTACGAGATACCGGTTTTGGTAGAGTTAAGTATGAAGGACAAGTATTAAAACCTGTCAAACCTTTTGCTAAAATTTTCACTGCTATTTCGTGATAAAAAGTATTGCCAATCATACAATGCTTCAAAATTTATGGTCAAATTTTGACCTCAAATTTGTTCAAATTCTATGAATGACTACAGCAATATCCTACAAGTGCATGAACAGCGTTCACACATTCTAATTCATAAAAAATCCAAAATAAAATTTGAGCTCAAATTTAATCTAAGGTTTTGCGCAAAATTAGAGCGAAAGGTTTAACATGTGCCCACACCTTTAGATGTTTAAGGTACAACTAATGAACTGACTAAATCTATATTATAAAAATACGTTGGTAGCATAATTGATTACAAGATGTCACAATTTACCATTAGGGACCGATCAAATATTTAGTGTACCGAGGACGTTCGCATGCATTTCACATCCTCCCACCCACACTCAAAAATTGTTGGCCGCTGTGAGTCAATCACATTATTGTATTAAATCCGCAATTGTCATAGAAAGAGTATATGCAGCTAAAATACCGTCATTAGAATTCGTAGTTATGCAACTTTGCAAACTGTGCGCAAAAACACAACCTATAAGTACAAATTAACCCTTTCTCTGCTAACGGGTATCTATACAGTATTGAACAAACTTTTGCTGCGGTAGTGGCATGAACATGGATCGTTTGAAGACTCGTAAATTTGCCACTACGCTATCTGGAAGGTGTTGCTCGTTGCTTTAAGGAACGTTACAAAACGAGCGAACAAGAACGCACACGCACGCTGAACGACGAATTCAGTTAGTGAAATGCTTGGCGATGTAGGTGAAGAAATATGTGTCCGGTTAAGAACTGAAAGGTAAAAAATTTTCTCAGGTACCGTTGGTTTTTTAATGTAATACATTTTAGAGATATACGCAATTATGGTATAAAATTCACAGTGTTGCATAAAAGAAGTATAACCCATTATGGTATTATACCGCAAACATATGGGCAGCTTGTTGCGCTTTTGCTGCTTTTGATGTTCAAGCTGATGTTTGATTCGCTGACTGTTCAAACGAATTGCTGCTCTTTTCTGCACAGTAATCCTGTGTCTGCTAGGATAATCGAAAAATTTTACGTAGCTACTGTGAATGACTATATATCCGTTTTTGCTTGTTTTGGTGTCGGGAGTTTAATTGGCTAATCAGGGTATTCCGGACACAAGCCTTCCCAACCACCCTAAAATAACCCAAAATCCCTCATAAAATAAAAAAATCGAGGTTGTCACCATTTTTATTATACATACCCTATACCACAAAACTCCTAAATCCTAAGTTGTGGTTATTTTGTTGATTTTGTTTTCACCTGATTTACATATTTCGCACTTGTTTATTTTATTAGATAACACATTGTTAGCCTAGTTCGCTTCAGTCAGTTAGTTGCGCTGGTCTGGGATTTCGCTTCTAGTCGATTTAGTCTCCAGTGTAAAGAACTACGCTTTAGCTGTGTATTATTTTAACCCATACTTTCTGGCTACATGGATACCACTGTGTTGTAGTCATTTTGATATTACATCAGCGTGTTCGTAGTATTTCGGTCGGCGTTACGCATGTTGTTAGCTATTATATTCTATGCTTTTGATGGAAGTAGGGGTTGGATATGGAATTCTTTATGACGGCTATCGGAATTTAAAAGGAGACGAGATTCGTCAGCAAATATTGTGCGGATTGAGGTGTGGCCAGTAGTATGCCGGTTGGAGGATTTGTGTGGCACGCGTCCATGCTCTTCTTGATCAGTATTTACGCCCTAATTTTTCCTTGGTGACTTAACACGGCTCTAGTAACTTGCTTAAGATAATTGAGCATTAAAGGCGTAGCAAGAATGTTTATTACAAAATGATATAAAATATTAAAGCACGCAATGGTCTAGGGACCCGTCGATTCAGCTCACAATGTTATTCTTTAGTACCGTTGTAGTTAAATCACTATGATGCTGCACCGGTAATTTTTGTTTTACTCTATTTTTTCGCAACTCGGCCACTCAGATGTATTTCACTCGTTCGTCCTTATCCCTATTAGCATTATGATTAGGTTATGTACTATTGTTATATTTTAATGTCTGTAGTGGCGTATGGGTTGGTGGGTATTTTTGCTATGACGACTATCCGAATTAAAAACGGGATGGGATTCGTCACCGAAGATTGCGTGGTCCGAGGTTTAGCCAGTGGGATGTACGTTGGCTCGCGCTTCGACTTTTACAATCAGTGCTCGTGCCCTATATTTTGCGACGCAAAGCGGTGCTGCTCTAATCACTCCTGATCCAGACAATAAGCACCAAACGCTCGTCAAGTATATTTTATTGAGTGGAGCGAAGCGAAGCGTTTTTTTTCTGCCTAGGATTAAAAAGGTCGATGTACGTCCGTTTGTTAGTTCGTTCGTTCGTTCGGTCCGACGGATTTCATGAACCACTGAACCGATTTTAAAAAAATTTTTTTGTTTGAAAGCCTATCATGTCAGAGTGTGTACCTGATATTTGGGATTAAAAAATTTTGAGTGATTAATTAGCTAATTAGTTAAGCTTATGCAGCTAAAATAGAGAATTTTGCAATATTTGTGTTATTTATTGAAATAGAATAGTTTCGATCTAACCATTATAGGTTTTTTGTCGAAGAATTCAAAGATAATATTTTTACCAATGATAAAGCCCTATGCTTTATGCAATTTAGTTATTTGAAGAACATAAAATTGAGCACATTCGTAATACCACAGCCCAAGCTCCGCTCACAAATGTAGTTCCACTACCGACTAGTTACAAAATATGATAAAATGTTAAGACACACATTATTTTAGCACCCTTATATTAAGCTCGCGGCACTATTCTTTAGTACCCGCATAAGCTATTTTACGCTGAGACTCCACCGGTAACTTTTGCTCAGTTTCTAGTAGTATATCACCGTTTATTACCGGTCATTGGATGTTACAGCTCGTAGGGTTTTGGATCCGGAGTTAGGTCCATCATCGCGAGCCCAACCATTAAGGAATAGCCTGACTGCAACATCCTTTGCCAGCCTTATAGCACAATATGACACAACATATAGCACATATTTAAATAAACGTGACTTACAAGACCAGTAAATAAACGAATTAAATCAGAAAAGGTGGTAAATCCACTTATATTGCTGATTACACATTTCGATCAAATTTTAAAAATCTGGTTAAATCAACTTATAATTATGATTACGCACTTTTATTATTGCACTAAGAATTCCAAACACTACGAAAAAATCCTAGCAGTTTCTCTATGGGACATGCTATCAGATCATCGGTACTAAGTTCTTCTTTTCCTATAAATGATTTCCTCAAAGCCTTGAGTCTTTCACAGTGCGTCATTAGGTGTACAGCTGTTTCTTCGCTAGATTTGCAGTATCTGCACATGCTATCTGTGGTCAGCCTTAAAGTCCTCATATGTTTTCCAAAGGGTCCATGTCCTGTTAGAAAGGGGCATCGCTACTCGCATTCGGTCCTTGCTCACCCTCCACAGATACTTTGCTCTTTTGGGCTCATTGTTGGGTGTACACATCTACGACTGGCTGTACTTGCGGCAGTTATGCCATATGGTGGAGTGGATCATAGCGCTTCTCTCCTTAATGGCATTTTTCATATGACTGCTGCTTACAGGCAAGCACGGTTCAGGTCCAATAAAGCATGCGTTTGAGCCTTGGCGTGCCAGTTCATCGGCTCTTTCGTTGCCGCCATGACCAGCGTGGCCTCTAATCCAGCCGATGCTAAGATGATTTCGACGACGTAATCTATTGAGACTTTGTACGTAATCCATGACTATAGAAGATTTAATCTTTAGATTCTCAACTGATCCAATTGCCGACATACTGTCCGTGAAAATTCCTATGTGCTTGTTCCTCATGTTTTTTAAGGAGTTCTTTTGCAAATCCAGAAAGTGCTGTTAAAATTCTGCCTGAATGACTGTTGCGTACTGTCCCAACGAGACAGAGAGTTGAGTTCCTCCTACTATATTAATTTCTGCACCACATTTCACAGAGTCGTGCTGTACAATCCTTGAACCGTCTGTAAAACAAACAATATCTAGATCTCTCGTTGTATCGGCAGAGTAGTGTTTTACATTCCATTTTTCAGAATGCCTTACACTACAGACTCTGTCTCTAGCATAGATGCTAGTTTATTAAATCCATTCAACGACTCCTGTAAAAGATTTGTTGGATCCATCATACTTGATGGTTTCCAAAGACATAAATCTTTAAGCCTGTAGAAATCATTCAGTGCTATTTCTTCCACTACCAGTTCTATTGGCGTGATATTTAGAATAGCCAGAATCCCATCTAGTGTTGTGGAGCGAAAGGCTCCACTAATCATTAGACATGCTAAGCGATGAACCTTCTTCAGTTTCTCCCTATATGTTGACAGTTTAAGTCGGTGCCACCAACAAACTGCCGCGTACAACATAGAAGGTGGGACAACTATTCTACACAACTTATAGGTGTAGCTGGGTTTCATCCCCCAATTACACCCTAGAAATTTTTTAATTGCAAAAAGCATACGACGAGCTTTTGTGCATGCCTTCTCTATATGGTTTTTCCAACTGAGCTTACTATCCAGAGTTACGCCCAAGTATTTAACACTTGTAGACCTCGGGATTCCGTTCCATCTATGTTTAGAACAACTTGAACAATGCATTTGCGTCTTGCTGTAAAGACAATGCTCTGACTCTTTTGTGGGTTAATCGACAACCCTCTGTCTTCACACTATTTGTTCAAACAGTCTATCGATTTTTGGGTCCTTCCCATAGACGTTTCCAGTTCTCTCTAGTGACATATTAATGCAAATCGTCGGAGTAGGCTATACACGTCACTCTCGATCTATTCAGGGTCCACAATGCCTCGCCCACTACAAAGAGCCAGAGGAGTGGTGACAACACTCCCTCTTGTGGGAAGCCACGACCGGCACTGGCTGTTTGCCTTAAATTTCCAAATTCAGCAGTGACAACTCTACTGACAAGCAGGTTGTGTTTTTATTGAAATTCAGTCTGAGGTAGCCATCCAATATTCTCTCAACTGTTTTCAGAAGAAAAGAAGACAGTGTGATGGGTCTCCAAGACTTTGGATCCATGTAATCTGGTTTAAGTGGCTTTGGAATGAAACCCATTCTCGTTGTTCTCCACATCAGTGGAATGTAGCTCAGTTTTAACGATTGCAGTGAATATTTCACCGATCGTATTCTTCAATGGTTCAATTTCAAGTGCTAATTGTATCTGTATTGAAAAGATCTCATCCGGTCCAGGAGCCTTATATTTTCCAAAGATTTTTGCCATATTCCTGACCAAGATGTTTATATTTAGATCATGTATATCTGTTTTATCTTTATTACTCAGGCGCGTCGAACGTGCTCGGTCCAATGCTTGGTTGTCGTTCCCAACAACAGTAGAGTCTGGAACATGGTTCTGAAGTAAGATGCTCAAGATCTCATCATCCTCCGTCATGATCGTTCCATCAGCTCTTTTAAGAGCACTGATCGCGACATTATTTGACTGCATTAGCAGTCTATGGATGCGAATGCTTTGATTCTGTTTGTCCAACGAACCACAAAATTTCTTCCATGCGTTGCTCTTTTTTATTTCAACTTTATCTTTGAACTCTATCTGGATGCGTCTAAAATTGTTCTAGGTTCTGGAGTCCTAGTATCTTATAGCCATTCTGTAAGTTTTCCTCAATTTTGCCGTCATTTGCCCTAGCTCTCTATCCCACCAGGGATTCGAGTACTTTGTTTCTTGAGCTCGTGGGCAGTTGTCCTCTGTAACTTTAGTGATCATACTTACCAGAGTGGTCACTCTATCCTCTAGCTCTTCGGCTGTATCTATGCTTTTGTTCAAACCTGCTAAATTTCCTTCCGCTATGTCAGTCAGGCTTGACTGAAACCCTAACCAGTTCAATTTCCTTATGTTAGTTCTTTCTTTCGTTGTCAATGATTCATCTGTGTTTAGATTCATAGTGATCAGTTTGTGGTCTGATCCAGAGTACCCTGTATTCACTCTCCAGTTTTTTGATGACCAATTTTAACCCAATTGCATTATGATTCAAAATATTTAAATATTGTCGTGTCAAATATATATATATATAATCGCTTATAATGTCTCAACGCACAGCCACTAGATCTACATCTAAAAATGCTGACGCCAATGTTCCCTGTTATGAACCGGAGTGTATGTCTCGTGTTATCAAAACAACGAATGGCGATATCGCAATTTACTGCCGGTTTTGTTGCCGTACCGTTCATCGAAAGTGTGCCGGCGTATCAGCAGCTCTAGCAGGTGAGCTAGCAAAAAGCAATAATCAAGTTTCATGGGATTGCTCGCATTGTTCACCAAAAGTTCGAGGTATCTTAAACGCCGCTGCTCAATGTGAACACAAGATCGAAGCTTTAACGCAGTGAGCCGAAAAACTTGAATCATCCGTAGCGAACAACACCAGCGCGGTCGGACTAACTGGTGTCGACCTGGTGAAAGAGCTGAGAGAGATCGAATATCGTAAGCGAAATCTTATGGTGTTTTGGCTTAAGGAACCATCAGGTGAAAACGGATTGGACAGAAAGGCACATGACACTGAAACCGTTGAGGATCTTCTAAAAACAATGAAGCTCCAGACCGGAACCGGTGAGTCGGATATCCAGGTTAAAGTGGTTGCTCGTGTAGGCAAGAAGCAGGGGACACGTCCTCGGCCAATGAAAATAATTTTTGCTACCGCTGAACAAAAAGCTCGTGTTTTGTCCAAAACTTCGTTGTTGAAAAATTCAAAATATGAGAAAGTTAGTATTCAGGACGACCTAACCAAAAACCAAATCGCTGCTGATAAAGAGCTGCTTGCTAATCATAGGAAATCAAGCCGAGGAAATAAGGTTGCATCTGTTCGCAACGGGCGTCTGGTAATAGGGGCTAAAGATTATGTCCCCAGGTCAAGCGTGGTAACCAGAAACAACATAGATGCCAATCCGGTCCCTTTAGATCAGTGATGACAACAGAGCCTTCGTACCGTATTTCTTTTGGTTTACCTGTTAACACTAATGTATCTAATGTTTTTACACAACATGCTTTGCTTCACACAAATGTTAATGTATTTACACATCATGCTTTGTTTCACGGTCGAGCCGACATTGGCTGTAAAAGCGGAAACATTTCATCTAATCGTAATTCTTTTTGTACCAATTTAAATTATCAACCTAGTATGCTGAACTGTGTTTTATTTAATGCCAGAAGTATAGTCAACAAGTTGCATTTACTTAAAGCTTATGTATCAACCCGCAACCTGGACGTTGTGGCAGTGTGTGAGTCGTGGGGCCGGATGGGTATTTCTGATGCCATGCTGAGTTTACCTGGCTTTTCTATGTTTCGTGCTGACCGCTCCACATGCCTTGGTGGCGGCGTCATTTTATACATCGCAAATTCCCTCACGCCAACACCAACTAAAGTTGTGGACACCGATGGTTACGACGATATAGTTGCCGCAAACATAGCTCTTCGACGTGGCGATGCTTTAACCATACTTTGCATATATCGTTCTCCGACAAACAGCAGTGAACAAAACTTACGTCTGTACAATATTCTTCGAAAATTCTCAAGCACCACCTCACATATATTAGTTTTGGGTGACTTTAACTTTCGGGACATCGATTGGATCAACGAAACATGGCCTACACACTGCGACAACTTCATGTCATGTATAAACGATGCTGGTCTGGTTCAGCTTGTTGCAGTTCCGACACGCCAAACGGTGACTCTTGATTTAGTCTTCTCAAATGAAGATCACATGGTACATAACGTGCGTGCAGAACCTGGCCTCGGCAATAGTGATCACTTCATGGTGGTATTTGAACTATGTCTTTATACCGTTGTCGTGAGAAAGCCGCCAGCGTATCGTAAGGTGAACTATTGGCGTACCGACTGGGATCGGGCCCGACGTTGCATTTCGGATATCCTTGAGTCTAGAGAAACACTACAAAATTTCGACACGACAATTGTATGGGATGACATACTAACTGCAATACAGCATGCTATTTTAGAGTGTGCCCCTCATCTACACGAACGTAAGGCAAGTCGTGCACCATGGACAAACAGTGCTATGCGTGATGTCGAGCGCCGCCGCCAGAATGCATTAAGAGCGTACCAACGAACATACTCTGCTGCAGCTGAGCAAAGGTACAAACTTCTTTGCAGCGAACTAGTTGTGGTAACAAATCGAGCAATATGGCAATATGAAAAGAAGCTGGCAAGCAATATAAAAACACCCTAAATCATTCTGGAAATACGCAAATGCCAATCAACGAACCCATGCAATCGTTGGCCCGATATGCAGACCTGACAGGTCGTTTGCAAACAATGAAAGCGAATCAGCTACATTATTAAATGAATTCTTCTCCTCTGTCTTCGTTCGCGAGGATACCGATAATATACCTGAATTTTTCTACAGAACAAACGACCGTTCAACTACGGCCGACTTTACATGTGACGAAATCATACAGACAATAAAGAAAATGAAAACTACCGGAGCTGCTGGCCCAGATGGAATCAACAACTACACACTGCAACAATGCGCCGAAGTCTTGTCACCATATCTCAGCCACCTCTTTCGATTATCGCTTCGAAACTGTCTACTACCTGCAGTTTGGCTTCATGCAGTGGTCACCCCTATACATAAAAGCGGTTCAAAGCACAAAGCTAGTAATTTCCGTCCAATAAGCTTAACTTCGTGTGTATGCAAGGTGATGGAACGAATCATTCGCAACAAATTGGTAGCGTTTTCCGTTGAACGAAAGCTTTGGAATAAGTCGCAGTATGGATTCGTTCTCAAAAAGTCCGACGAATTACAACTCCTTGACTACTTAAACTCTTTGACTTCTATAATTGATGACGGTGATTCGGCAGACGTCGTTTATCTTGACTTTAAGAAAGCTTTTGATCGCGTACCACACAAACGCCTCCTGCTGAAATTAAGTAGGTATGGGATTGACCAACCGTTACTTGGTTGGTTTGGAGCTTTCCTCAAAGATAGGACACAATGTGTAGTAATCAATGGCTATACGTCGGATCCTGCCCCTGTGTTGTCTGGAGTTCCACAAGGGTCTGTCATCGGTCCTGTTCTGTTTCTTTTCTATATCAATGATCTAAACGACAACGTCTTTAGCGAGGTATGGATGTTCGCGGACGACACAAAACTAATGCGACGTATCCATCGGGTATTCCATTGGATTGACAGTATGGGTCTAGAAGGTGATCTTGCATCAATTTGGGAATGGTCAAGGCTATGGTTGTCAGAGTTCAACGTTACAAAATTTGCAGTTATGCACTTTGGCTGTCATAATACAAATGAGTCTTACACTCTGAACAACATTTTGCTCCCCGTTCAGCAATCTATCTCAGACCTTGGAGTGATAGTTTCTGACAATCTTAAGGCGTCTGCTCATTGTGCTCGTGGCACTGCCGCCGCCCACAATGTGCTGCGACTAATAGCAAGAACGTGGCGATATTGGGATAAACACACGTTTCTAACTCTTTACTTTGCTCTTGTTCGTTCTAAAGTCGATTATGCCAGTACGGCCTGGAGTCCGCACTACTCCAGAGACGTAGCCATTATCGAGCGAGTCCAGCGGCGAGCAACCAAGCTGATACCTAATCTGCGAGAGCTACCATATGATCAGCGTCTACGCCGTCTGGGTTTACAGCCACTGGAACAACGTCGACTACGTGCAGATGTGATAATGGTACATAAGCTATTACATGGACTAGTCGACTATGATTGGTCTCGACTTTTTGAGCTAGCTGCAATCACGCGACCACGTCAACACAGCCTTAAGCTACGCGCGCGTCGTACTGCTCGCCTTTATTGTAGATACTACTTCTTCGCCCAACGCGTCATCAATGTATGGAACGGTCTGCCCGAGCACGTAGTCACAGCAACAACTACCGCTAAGTTCAAACAATTGCTCCACGAGTCTTGCACTGTCGCACCGTCCGAGGTTCTGGGTTGGTGCCGTTTCTCAATGTTATTTTAGCACGAGGATGTTCTAAAAGAAACAAGCCGATGTTCAACACCGACTAATTATCCAACCCACACAATTGGAGCCTTGATCTGTGTTGCTATAGTGCGAAATTTATCGGATTGGACCCCGATAAGTTTACCGGTAAGATTATAGCAGTTACAGTCAGTAAACGCCAGAAATGACTGACGCATTTCGAGCGATCGAGCTCGAGCGACTCGCGAGCAAGCCGCTCGCTCGAGATGTAGAAACCATTTATGTTAATAGTAACTTATATTTTTAGATTCGAGTGGTCGCGAGCGAGCGACAGTGATTCTTGGCTGGTAGTGTAAAAATATTTTGTTTGGTAGGCGAGATTTTAGTTCCACCAAAAAGTTAAAAAAACAAAAAATAGTGCAGCTCCAAAAAACTTCAAAGCCTCAACTTTTTGCCGAAAAAGGGGTATATTTGACCGGTTTTTTGGCCATAACTCCTGGCACGGTGAAGATTTATTGGATATGTCAAGTTTCCGCGCTATTACTGTCTCAAGAAACGTCGATTGTTACCAAATTAAAGACAATCAGATAATATCGTTGGCATGTTAGTGTTTGCTGAAAAAACACAAAAAGCGAAATGTTTTGACTAATTTCTGAAATCACCGGTTTATAGGTATCTCAGGAACTACTTACCGCATTATTAGACACCGGGCGACTCCTTTCCACGAGTCCTATCGAATGATATAAGAAAACCTGTAAACCTACGTAATGGATATACATTTCCAAAAATCTATTTCTAAAGCTTCATTAGAGCTACAGCACTATATAGTATCTTCTCGGAAAGCCTCGTTCAAGCCAATCCATGGCTTATTTTGAGAAGCCACAATATCGAAAAATGCTCGCAACGGTTGGCCTTGAACTCGGGACATTAGGTTTTACGCGCCCTTTTCTAACCACTGAGCTATATACTCAGCCGAAATTTCCCGCAATACCACAATATTATGAGCATACTTGATATTGTTGCAAAAATATGATAGTTGACCAGGATATTGGCATAGATGTCCAGTGGGGGTGGGGGTTACCCCCATGACAACGGGACATTTGCCACCTAAACCATATTTACTCCCTCTGTAAATGTGGCAAAATTGGGCTAAACTTGGGAAAATTGGCTAAAAATTGAGGGGAAATTTAGCAAAAACTTAAAAAAATTGTCAAATAATATTACAAGCAAAGATTAGCAAAACTAAGTAACTTATGAGTTCCCAAAAATATAAGATACTTACCGCCTCCTAAAAGAACAGTCCCCATCGCACCGGGGACCAGCTACCCACCTGAGCTAACGGAGCGTGGAGACATGTGATACCACAGCAATGCACTAACATTACGCATAACAAGAAATTGTCATTTTTAATATTACAACAGCCAGATACTGATATCGATATTAAAATATTAAAATGTTCATATGGTTTGGACTTAAACACTTGTACTAAAGTTGATACAGGTTCAGTAAGACATAACGTTACCAAGATTCTGTGGGTATTTGACAAACTTTATTTCTCAAATTAAAATTTTGTACACCTGAAATTCGATAACCATAATGTAAAATGAACAATTTTACAGACCGGAGCAAATAATTTATTCCACAATACATTTTCGGGCAAGCGGCACGAATGCCTGCCTGCCTGCCTGAAAAAGTGCTATCGCTGTACATTAGGCAATACCTTTTCCCAATTTCAGTCCGAAACTACCTATGACTTATATTATACATTATTTGCAGCTTCATGTTGAGTTAATGTTCTGATACAAGTACAGCAATTAAGTTGAGAGAACTAATAATATTATGGTCAATACTGCGCAAACATTTTGCACAATATTAAAGAACCTGAAATTTTCAGACTTTATTCGAAAAGTGACAGCTCGCACGAAAGTATACAAGCTTTGGACAGGTATAGTAGCTGCAGATATGATAATGAATTAAATTACCTTTTGCGTTTTTATTAATTATTCCTTTTCTAATGAAATAAAATTTCCCTGAAATGATCAACATTGTGGCACTGCCAAGTATGTATAAATAAAGCAATGCTCCTGTTGCTAAACCGACTTGACAGATAAATGCGCCCATCGCCACAAAATTTATACCACTCCTGTTTGTTAAGCTTAAACGTTAGATTATTATTACAGCAACGCTAGTAGCATACGTACCCGGTCCAAAATGCTTAATGGCACCTGGTTCGATTCGCTGCGGTGTAGCGTAAGTGGATTCCGGTGTGCTCGTTTTCATACCGCCCATAGACCCAACATTATTTGTACTAATCCTTTGGGCAAAATCCGGCCCCGCATCGTCAAAATGTCCACGAAATTCGCTTATCTGAGCGTGTATTAAATTCGGTGCGGAAGTGTTGCTTTTTGCGTACTGGCCGGAAACACGAGCACTTATAGCACCACCGCCACTGCGGCGACTCCCAAATAATGGTGATTCTTCATCGTCATATTCTATTTCGTCGTCCATTGGGCCTGAAACAGCAACAGAATGTTTAGTCAGATACCATATTTATCTGTCTGTTCGTTCGCAGTAATCTCGTTCGTTACGATCGCACAGTAATGTGAATGATTTTATCTTAATTATTATTACATTAACATAAGGTTATTAACATTATAGTTACTATCACATGTTGTAGCGGACCCAGTGTCGGTGTCTGTCTATTACAAATATGCGACAAAGGCCGCATCAGATTAAAAGCGTTTACACAATCTTCTATGCGTTAATGTGCAGCACAGTGCTTCATACTGAAGAACAATAAATTTTGTGTCAAAATCGTCGCGTTGGTATTTTTGTTGTCACTACTGATTGCAACTGATTGGCGGAATTTGCCTTAAATTTTAATAGTATGTGTCACTATTATACGCTCCGTACCATACCATCGAACTTTCCTAAGGTGGTCCAAACAACGGAAAATACAAATAAAGCCAATTTTGAACCAAAACTTGCGTATATTTTAGCTGTTATCGTATGGCTTTTAGAACAGCATGTCAACATGTATTTGTCCAAACTGTTTTCCTGTGTGTAGAGCTCTTCTACGAAAGGCGGATATTGTTGAAGTCATACATATATTCGTATTATAAACATGAAACAAAGGTTGGACACATCGATTAAATGTTGCCGTTATCTTTTTCGTCTGTATCGTTACAATAAATACTCGACTATTAATTTTAATGCGCAAATGATTTATGCAGTTTTCAGTTTTGATGGATTTCAATATTATTGATAGTCTTTATTGTGAACGTCGGAACGTCTGTGTCTCAAAGCAACAACGCTAATCGCTAGGGTCTCGGTGCGGAAACTAGCTGGTCAACTGCGTGAAAACCGTAAAGCTATGTACAGCCAGGTATAATTGCTGCGTATCTTCAGTCATGAATGAAAAAATGATATTTTTAAAAGCGATATTGAGCAAAACTAATTATTCTGCTTACCGTGACAGGAATCACTGCGACGATATCGATTTGTCGAGCGAAGCATTTCCGTTCGATCCAAAACTTCGTATTCGCTTAAATTTTAAACCAATATAATAGTGATTGAAAAACCTGAACATCAGCCTCATAATTTATTACCTTTGACGCACAGATGGCTTTACGTTATGCAGGAGGAATCAAAATGACTAATATGCCACAATTTTATGTTAGTTCATTCATCGTCTCTATATCACAATAATTGAGGACCCAAAATGTCGTTTGGGCCACTAAATTTAAACGATAAACGAGTAACACAGCTTTGAAAGGTCCCGCATCAATAATACTCTCCTCATTTGACACTAACTTATATTACTGCTGTTTTTCTTTATCAACTTTTATAAGATTAAACGCACTAAAGCATAATTCTTAGATTACAACAATAATTCTTAAACAACAACAATATTCTTTAATAATACTTATTAAATAATAATTCTTAGAGCAATAAGAGCTATAAGAAGTGCTTTCGTTACTGTTGCACTATTTCTTAGGTGCGCCATCAAACGACGCAAATGTCATTCATTCCTGAGAGCTGAGCGGTGGCTTATGACGCAACAGTCAGGTAGATGTACTGATCACTAGTCGCAAAACGGCGAGATGCATTGTAATATACACACGTCAAAGTTTACAGTGATATATTGTTTAGCACTACGGCTCTTATTTACAGACTAGGGCATCCCAAATGAAGTTGACAGGATGCAAAATATACATGCTTTACAATGGAGGTGGAAGTGAGGGCTATGTGTATTTCGGCGTAACCCAGATGCCTTTCACCCCATAGTAGTATTTTTGGCCTTGATAGTTTTATACACGACCACAAATAGTTTAATTTTTCTCTTCTGGTTTTGCCTTACGCATCTAAAAAATTATTCCAAAATTTTTGCCATGCTGTGCTAAAAACACTATAATTGTCGTCAGTCGATAAGACCTGGTGTAAGCCTAATTTCATGCCCCTCGTTCCACCTGAGGCCCCAGAACGGTTCCACGTAGGTACTTTCGTGCGAAAACGGTATCATTAATTTCGTTCCTTTTCGCCCCATGAAATCGCACAAAAACTATTACCATAATATATAAAGTGTGAACTTGCGTATAAGCGGCACTTATGGCGTCTTCACAGGTCCGCAAATAAAATGTTATATAAAAAACAAGCCAAAAAATGTCAACTTTTGATAAGAAAACACGCATCCAAAATAGAACATCGGATTATATCAGGTAATAATATTCTTACGCTTTCTATGCCAATACCCGCATCCATAAATCAACATCTTTACCTCCTTTGAGCTCTACCACAGGGGAATTAGCAGCAAACGACTTCGAAAAAGCTTAAATCCTATCACAATATTTCAATACAGTTTTTGTAGCAGATAATGATAACATCCCGCTTCTCAACAGAGTTGCGCCTACACCTCTCGTTTGCTCGGATGTTTTCTTCTCTGTTGTCACTGTCTGCTACAAATTATTTCGTTTCAAATACTCATTTTGTAATTCTCCTGATAATATTCCACAGAGTATCGTGCGGATTTTTGCGTTTGAACTTGGCACTCCCGTTTCCAATAATTTTCAATTTAAGTTACTCAACTGGTAAACTGCCTTCAGTTTGGTTACAAGCCTTCATTATTCCAATATTTCAAAAAACACGAACCCTCAAATCCTTCTAATTACCGCCCTATTTCGTTAACGTGTGCTTGCTGCAAGGTTATGGAATCAATTATTTATGATCATGTAAGCGCATGCTTAAACCGTTACTCTCTAATAAGTACTAATCAACATGGTTTTTCGAAGCGAAAATCGTGCTTCACTCTAGTTACTGACTTCAAGCAATCAGTGGATTACCAGTCTTAATGACACGAATATTCTTGGAAAAGATGTAGTTTACTTTGATTTTTCTACGACTTTTAACAGTGTTGTGCACTCACAGTTAATATACAAATTGGAAAGTTACGGTTTCATTGGCAAATTGCTTACTTGCTTAAGATCCTTTCTAACTAACCGTATGCAAATTGTAATTTTTGGTACAAAATATTCTGCTCCCGTGGCCGCTATTTCCGGTGTACCCCAATGATCAGTACTTGGCCCGTTGTTGTTTAACATAAATGATATTGTTTATTATGTAACCAATTCCATTGTAATGTTATTTGCTGATGATATTAAGATACTTAAATGTATTTCAAAGCATGACCCGAATCTTGATAAACATCTTATTCAACATGATATTCTTAATTATGCAAAGATATGGCAGCTCTCTGTAGTTGCTCATAAGTGTACAGTGATGCACATCGGCCAAATCAATCCATGTTTTTGTTACATGCTCGCTAACATTCCTCTACCTTCATCCACATATTTTCGTGATCTGGGGCTGCATATTGATGATCAATTAAAATGGTCTGTTCATTGCGATCAAATTAGCAAACCAATGTTACGTACTATTAATGTTTTGTTTCGGTGTTTATCGCACGCGAGACCCATCTCTTTTCATACGTGCCTACTGTACATACGTTTTACCCATTCATGACTACTGCTCTTCAATATGGTCACCTTGGTTAATCAAAGATATAGAAAACATTGAAAAAGTCCAAAGATATTTTAACCGTCGATTAGCCCATCGAATGAATATACCACACGTGTCGTACAGTGAACGCCTTTCAAAATTCGGGTTGATTCAATTAGAATTACGTAGGCTTCATGTAGATGTGGTTAATGTTTACAATGAATTTAACATAAATACTAACGATTTACTTTCTTTTTCGGATTTAACTCTTACCAGAGACCATTCGAAAAAGTTAGTAATTCCCTAGCCGTACCGACGCTTGCAAAATATTCATTTCCAGGCCGTTGTATTAAAACATTGAATAGTCTTCCCGTTAATGTTCAAGATGTACCACTTATTTTGGCCAGCTCACCAAAGTCTTTCAAAAACGCTTAGTATTAAGATCTAAGTAATTTCTTTAAAATAAAGCTTGGCAATTGACCGTTTACAAATGGGTTAATATATCAGTGTGGCTTGCCGCAGCTTTCTAACCCTATAAATGGCCGAATTTTTTTACATTTGATAGTTGTCTACAGTAGTTAAGCATGTTTATTGTATTGCCGTGCCAATAAATAAATAAATAAAAACAATGAAAATATGTTTTAAAAAATGGTAGCCAGTCACATAAATAAAGATTTTTATGAAATGCGCCGTTCCAAAAATTGTGGTATTGACAAAGTCAAGTAAGGCTGAGGAGTGACAAGCGTACTGATTAGTACAAAAATTTTTTTGACACATTTATAAGAAAAATAATATGTTAAAACCGACAGACATAGCAAAACAACGGAATGGCAGCTGAATGGCGCCGCGCCTGCACTAGTGCCCAAAAATTAGAAAAACGATCGTATTGCAGTGTATGCATATTCACACCCAGAATTATCACAGTTACATTTGCAGAGTTGGATTACTTCACATGAAGCCGCAACGAGATGATAATACAGTATGCGCCAGAAATGAGTGTCGCCTTCGCAAATGAACTTCGATCAGAAATCGAGCACTTTTCGAACAAATTTTGAATGACTTTAGAGCAAATTAAAAAAGCGCTCAAAAATTTCGAACGCGTCTCGGATAATATTCGAACACATTTCGAACAAAATTTTGAATTTATCGAACGAACAGCACTCATTTCTGATGAGTACTGTAACTATGTTCCATTAACCTTAATAAAACGTAATCTGCTTATTACTTGATTATTCAGTGTTTATACCCATGACCTGACTTTTACAACTTACCTACTCCGATCATCATTTTCTCCGTCCAATTCGGTTCCACCGGTACTTCCACGATTTGCAGGAGTTCCCAGATAAATTACTGGAGACTGAACACCATTCGTCGCGCTATTTGAGTTAATTTTAGCCGCAGACAGATTTTTCATTTGCCTACCGACGGCGTCATCAGCATCAAGGCGAAGATTAACGTCGGCAAGGCTACCAAAATGAGGACGTGGCCTTTCGTCGCCAAACCCAACCGGCTGATCTTGGTCGGCGATGTCAAAGGTCGGTCGAAAACTATTCGAGTGGTTAGATTTGTGGTTGTTATTGACACTGTCACTTGGACACTAAAATTACTGTTGCAAAGCACGTAGTGACAATGTGTTGCTTTTCGAAAGAAAATATTCTCGGACAGCGCAACAACTCATTGAATTCAAACTAATGAGTGGAACCAGCGCAGAGAAGAATTCTCACTGGCAGAGCGGTAAATTTCGACAGTGTCTGTTTCCGGGTTTTTTGGTGTGACACTCATAACGCAACCTTACATATCCGACTGGCTCGCGCTATAACGTATTCGAACGTTTAAAATCTCTATTTTGGTCTTTAGTTAGACGCCAAACGGGATTCTAACTCCTTCGGAGCGAAAAAGGGGTTCGAAGGAGCTTGGGTTAGGTCAAAAAGGGGTATCACAAAACAATATTATTGGCTGTATCTCAGCAATCGAGCGAGAAATTTCGGCCAAATCAGGTTCATTTTGCAGAGTAATGAAGGTTTTATAACACTGACATAAAGATTTTGCACAATGCACCTACTGGTGCAATATTAGGGTCCAAGTGGGTTTTTGAATGGGCCCAATAGACCCAAAATACACGAAAAAGGCAAATTTGCTGAACCGCTTGGGTTATGTGTGATATTGAGCTCATTTTGTAAAGCACTTTACCACCTATGTATGTAGCTACAGGTGACGTACTGTTGTATTATTTATTTACGTTGCAGGTTTCGGCACAAATGGATTTTTGAATGCGCTCAAAAGACATAACTATCACTCCAGCTGTATTGATATTATTGATCTCAATTTGTAGAGGAATTATTCATCCTCTACGTAGATGTACATTCTAAGTCCCAGAATGGGCAATAAGCGGGTATATCTCATCCACTATTAAAGCAACCCAATCTCTTCTTCTCTCTAAATGACATATTTAAGACTCACCATATTCACCAATTTGGCGATCAGACAAGCTACTACTTATAGTTACTAAACTATTTACTTGTAGGGTTGGCTCGTCAGGCACAATTTAACGTAAGCATAATAATGATTGCTTAACGCCAAAATATTTCATAGTCAACTAGGCAGCAAAAGAAAATTTTACCGCATGTAACAAGCTTGCCAAATTTACCATCAAAACATGATAAGCAAGCGTAGTCCAACAGAGGGTATGCAAATACAAATCGACAGGAAGCGAGCCTATAAATTAAGGCTCATACACACATCTAGCATACTAATACATAGTTTACACCACACGTGTCGAAGATCTGTCGGCTTAAGGGGCTAGACCGTCGGCGAGCGGTAAGTCCTCAGGTGTAAACCGCAATTTTTGCAAATTGCACGCCAATTTTTGCAGATTTTATACCAATTTTTACCAATATTTTATATTTTCCGCGCGCCGAAGGCTTGGATTGGGGAAGAGGGTGTCCGACAATTAGGGGAGAGAGGTAAACCCTGCCCAATCGACACCCTGGCCTGACCACAGCGGGGGACCCCCAGTTTCAAATTACCCTATGTTAATGAAATTTTGCCCCATGTCCCTCAACCCATGTTTAATTCAATCCAAAAAAATTACGTCTCGAATTATGTTTTTGTACGCAAAAGATTTTTAGACATTAATTACGAATAGTTATAAAGTTAAAACGTCGATATATAGCTTGAAAATTCATGTATGGCAGTAAAATTACATGAAAATACGGAAATATTTAGTATTTTTAAGCAAAATTTATTCCCCACCCACTTTGAAATTTCTCCCAAGATGAATTGCCCCCCCACAAAGTTCCCCTAATGTTCGGACGGCTGTAGACAGGCCATGACACTTATGGTTTAAACCAAATTTGCAACTATTTTGTTGCTGAAATTAATCAAATTTTTTCTGGAGGTTGACTTTATAACTGTCAAGCCAAGAATTTTGCCATAAGATATTTTCAAGATGGAGCCAAAATTTCGCCAGGGTCGCCAAGCGGGAAAACCTTTTTTGCTTGGGGAACAGAAACATTTCAGGGTTAATACTCCCACCCCCCACTTTGAAGAAGAAGGGTTACAGTGAATTACTGTGGAAACTACGAGTATTCTAAACCTACTGGTACGAGTTACTGGTACATGTTTGTGATACTCGTAGTTTCTACAGTGACTGAATATCATGTGGCTTCTCCAAAGTGCGGGGGGGGCTGGATGGGGCTCTGTATATTTTCGGTGCCCGTCAAGCAAAAAAACGGTTGTCACCGCTTGGGGCCCACGGGCAAAATCTTGGCTCACATTGGCAAAATTTTTGGCTTTCCAGCTTGCTGTAATATCAGCCTTTGGTTGACATTGACTACAACTTGTCAAGGTTTATTTACAAAATTCCCTTTCTGAATTTAAAAATTTAATTTCAGCAAAACTGGTCGCAAAGTTACTTTAAACCTAAATGGAGACGTTGTTGCTCCGTTTCATAGGCCATTAACAATTTTAGCGGTTTCCGCTTAACATTAATATTAAGGCCATTTACTATAAGTTTTGAAATTTTTATATTTTGGCCCCTGTTTCCCCACGCCGTAGTTCAAGCTAGGGAGAGCCAGTTCACACCACCTGGCTAAATTTTCAACGAATGGAGAAACCAAGTAACGGTAGGTCAAAATTACTATGTGATTAGCACGAGTCGAAATCAACATTCAAATGATTTAGCTGAACGGTATAGAAATATTATAGTATTTAAAGATGATTGCGTAATTTTTAACACAATGAATTGAGTTATGAATTAAATTTTCGTTCGCTTGCTCCATTATTAATCGAGCAATGCTTAGCTTGTGGCTTATTAGTGGGCCTCAGCGCTTTGATTACCTTTCAGCGAAATCGCAACTATTGAACGG
This sequence comes from Trileptium ribeirensis, assembly GCA_030248225.1. Classification (NCBI taxonomy): domain Eukaryota; kingdom Metazoa; phylum Nematoda; class Enoplea; order Enoplida; family Thoracostomopsidae; genus Trileptium; species Trileptium ribeirensis. The sequence goes on from JASANE010010589.1 coordinate 39,328, forward strand.
GTCGCTATCTGTGTTCGCAAAACTTCTTCAGCAATGTGACTAAAAACTAATAGGAAATAATGCCCTTGACGGGCATGGCGAAAGAAACAGAAACATTGAAAAAACTTATTGGCAAGGAGGATATTGAAGTTAAGTGTGATTGACTGGCTGCGTTAAACAGGTTTGTTGGCGAAAAATGCTCTGCAGCCATTGTTAAATTCTGAGATATGAGAAAAATGGGTCACGCCAATAATTGTCTTGGTTTTACAAATTTACTGTCGTTATTGCTTTTCTGCGCTATTGCGGTGGAAAAATGCATATACTTTTCAACTTAGCACAGTGCTCTATGATTTTTTGAGGATGGTGTCACGGTGAGTACTATACAGTAAGGACACTGCCAAGGAAAATGAAGCCAGAAAAACTTTTGCATCAACATTTAAATACTGCTGAAACTAGTGGTACGATCGATCACACATGATCATGCTCACTGATTTTTCAATTTATCAAATCAACATAATGGTCATGATTACAAAATACCGCCAAAGATAGCGAAACATGAGACTAGCGCTCTATTATTAGATGTTTTCGACATACGAATCTCTTCAGTCCGCGAAGTACACTCTACTTTGCGAATTTCAAATTGAAATAGTTTTCAGCAATGTAAACTAAAAATATCACACCACGACAATAACCAAAACATCGGAATCAATAATTAAGTTGCTTACTAAATCACGGACGGATGGCGAGGTGAGCAATGAAGTGTTATCAAACTGACCATCTGAAAAGAAAATTGAAGGTTACGATGATACACGCAGGACAAAACCGTTCAAAATTATAGTAATATGTTTGTTTCAAAACCATGGTTCATTATTTAAAAAATAATTACATATTTCAGCGTTTATACTACATAAAAAATGGTTAGAAAACTTACTAACAGTCAATTATTTTTGATATTACCAAGATCTGATGATAGTCGACTCTGCTGAAGAGAGTGACACTCTTCTGCTTTTCTGTATTATTGCGCGCGGTACGTCGCAAGCGTTTTCGCCCTTACCACTCCACAAGTTTTCGACCTACCAAGTGGGTCAAAAAATATGACACACCCCACCCATGTTTTTGGACCACCACATGCAGACCCCTCGCAGGTTTTCGACCCAGACTTATACCCCACCTAGGTTTTAAAACCACTAACCTCAGACCCCCCAATGTTGTCGACCCACTAAAATAGTAACTAGCAAGCGAAGGGGAAACGTAGCGAGCATGGTTTCATGAAGAGCTAATTTTGTGAACTGACCTTGTAGCAGACTTTGTATTTGATGTATATAGTACCTCTGTAACCCTGAACCCATCAAAAACAAATGAAAACACACGAACTATTCGTCCTAGCCTCTAGATAACCGAACCATCGTATTTAGCATGCTGAAAACATGTAGACCATTCTTGTTGCTCTGTACGCAATACATACACAAGCTATTGAAGACAGACTATATTATGGCAATCGGGTTTATTGACATAAACTCTTTGAAAACATCTGAAAACAGTGGACTCTAGACAAGTAAACCATTGTACTCAGCGCACTGAAAAACCTATATAAACCATTCTTGATGCCCTGCAGGCAATAAATAACAAAACAAACGGACACTCACTACATTTTGGAAATCGGGTTCGTCGAGTGTAAAGCCATTGAAACCCCATGAAAAGGTAAATATAGTCAAGTTGAACGCTAAGCAAAACTATCGTATTCAGCGTGTTTGATAACCTAATAAACACTAGTTGTAAGGTAAAAATTCGCAACAACATGCCAAAAATTTTGAAAAATCACTATTTATGGCTAAGAGTTCATGAGCTATAATATTCCATGAACCCAGAGAGTGGTCCCACAAAAAATCGTGGTCAGCAAAGCTGTAGATCTCGATGAGCTTATTTAATATGGTGCCTCGATGAATTTTTCGATGCGAAGCCTGCACCGCGAGATGTAGGCTGCGAAAGACAGCTACCCGAAGATAAGATCTGAGCTGTTCGCGTTAAAATAAAGGGCACATCCTCATAACTTTTGCTATCGGATAAAAAATGCCAAAAAATTCTGTTATGCGCGACAGATAGACAAAAAATTTTCACGCTTTTCGCCTAGCGCTCTCTGTGGAAACTTCGTTCTTACAATTTTAAAAAATAGATTTTTAGTGGGTCGAAACCCTGGAGGGGTCATAAAAAGTGAGTGGAAAAACTGGGGGCGTCTGAACAAATGGTTCGTAAAGCTGAACAACTCTGAAAAAGTGGGTCGAAAACCTGGTGGATTGGGGAGGGGTCTGAATTTAGTGGGTCGAAAACTTGAGGCGTCTGAGCTTAGTGGTTCCATAACCTAGGTTTGTATAAGTCGGTGGGTCGAATACCTGGGAGGGGTCAGGATTATGTGGTCCAAGACCATGGACGCGACGAATCATGTTTTCGACCTACCTGGTGGGTGTAAAACCTGGGGGATAAGGGCGAAAACGACCGCCACTGTATTGTGGGTAATAATATGGGAAAGCTGATGAGTGTTACAGTTTTCAGCAGAGGCGACTATTATCGACTCTTGATATTACGAACAGATTGACGAGCACCAATATTAATTTCAATTTAGTGGTTCTGCCTAAAACACGTTTCTCGCTTCGTAATGCTGGGCTTGCCATCCCGGGGGGGCGGGGGGGGCCCCGAGAATCGCTGCCCCCCCCCGGCCGAAAGCCGCCCCCCGATTCGGCCCCCCCCCCGAGAATTTTGGTGCCCCCCGGTTCGAATTTTGACCCCAAAACTGCTGTATTATTATTGTCGCCAGTTCGCTGGCGTTTACTACTACTAAACCAGTCAGTTAACTGTTTACGTCCTTTGCCACTAGGTTGGCCGCCAGTCATTGCTAATACTAAATGCAGCTGATACAAACAATAGTAACTAATACATATTAGTTCAACTACTACTACCACTATACCCTTTCTGAAACGCTGAAACAAAATAAAAATAGAATATAGTGGCGTTGGAGCACCTGCATTGGTGACCGGGCACCTAAAATAAGTATACAGGCGGGATAAGTACCTGTACCGCTACCGGGTACCTGAAATTAAAAGTATACATGTTGGAAGATGTAGGTTAGATCACGTTGTTGAGGAATTGCGGCAAATTTTTAAAAAAATTGCCCCCCCCCCGAGAATTTTTGCCCCCGGTTCATGCCCCCCGAGATTTTTCGCCCCCCGGTTCCGAACCGGGGGGCCCCCGGTTCGGGCCCCCCGAACTTGACCGGCCCATGGCAACCCCAGTAATGCGTCGTTGTGTACGCATCGATAAACTGGCTAATGTAAGCATAATGTTAAATTATAGAAAAGCCGTATTATTGTTGTATGTTTAGTTTAAGCAGTCGTAAATTGGCATCACTATTTTTTGAATTTTTGGTCTGGAAAAATGATGCCAGAGCTTAATACTACACAGTAGTTGATTACTCATACTGGCACAGAAAGATAAATACAGGTTTTTCATAGTTAGCTGTTTTGCTTTCCCCATTTCAATTCAAGAACATATGATAATCTATGCTATCCTCCACGTATAACCACAACCGCTTGATAAATTTTGCACGATACTCTGTATTATTAACGATCCATTTCACCGTTAGTATAGAAATGAATTTCAATAGTCAGAAAGAACATTTTAACAAAATATAAATCTCTTCCCAAATAAGTATTCAGTTCCGTGGGGTTTTGATAAACATTCTTTGCAGATATGCACTTAAATATCAGTCTTCCGTCGAACTTCCGGCAAAAAGAAGAATTCCCAGGATGAAGTCGACTCCGAGTTTGGAAAGGTTGGGAATGAGAGAAGAACAGTAGTGACAAAATGAAATGAAGCGGCCGAAATATTTTAAATATACATGTTATAATGCGTTGTATATAATGACATATTATGACGTAAAACAGGTAATTATAATACCAGCGCCAATGCCGGCTTTCGGCCCGCTTCGCGCCGGTGACATGTCAGAATGGGATAGCGGCCCTCCGCCTAAGCATTGATGCCAAATTATGTTTAACCATAATAAAATTTTCGTCTCGTGCGCAGCTTGGGAGTGCACCGTCATTGAAAATATGTTATGTTGATTTCAGAGTATTCATTAAGCTAAAAAATCAAAACAAAACATTTCAATCAGAATCAATCAACATTTCCCGAAACATGACCAATTTTTTATTTTTAATTAACACTATTTTGAAATTAAAGGGGTGGTGGTGAGACCAGTCGGGAATGGAATGTTCCTGCATTCCCATATCGGTTTCCTACCCAGCAAAAAATTCACCGACAGGATCAAAAGTTATCGTCAAAAATATCTGACGGACTCAAAACATGGGACAGGCAAACAAACAAACAAACAGATTGGCAGACAAAGTTTTTTAGGTCCAAATGTGGGTCTGGAACAAAATATTTTTACGTGAACTCAAAAAAATTGCTGGACCCACGCTGGACACAGGGCAGTTTCGGCTTCGGAGAAATAAGAATTACTAATAAATTCTATTACAAAGTGCAGGCTTTCAGCCGTTCATCCTTATATGTGTATATAGTTGATTATATATGTATATAGTTGCTGGTTTCATGGATGGACCTCATCCTGTGTCCTGGCTTGGGACGTGCGGAGAATGTAGGCTATGTAATTACGTTTCTTTATTGTGTAAAATTCGTGAAATTCTCCAGCCAAAAATTGTAAGTGTGGAAACTTTTAAGGTCTGGACTCAAAAGAAATTCGTAGGACCCAAGTTGGACCTGGGCCCGTTTTGAAAAAAAACCTCGCGTAGGAGATATACGGCAATTGGTATATGTAGAATACCGGGCGTTAATATTCTACGTACATGCGCGCGTCAGCAATACCATATTTTATGATTCAGAAGCGCAATAAATGCGAATTCACCAAAACTAAACCTTACATTCGTTGAACATGAATATTTCTTAGCGTCGAAATAAAAATAATTTGTGGGATCAATTTCGAAAGATGGAGATGGCGAATAAGGGTCAGCGACACAACATGAGTAATCAGCCCCCCCAACCCCCAATGTATAGCAAAATCCCGGCCAATACACATAGCTATTTGTTTGAAGACGTGGAAACACCTGCAGTATAGTGATAATTTTGAAGCCGGTTACATTTACATGTAATCTCTGTAACACAGATTTTTACTCACCAACGCTTGCACGATTCGATCCCATCGCAAGCGAAACATCGCCAGTGTATGTCTTGGCCCATTTTCCTCGAGGAGCAATCGGGCTAGACGACAATGTGTTTAGGTCAGATAAACCAGTTGGATTCGGAATATGCGCATCACTGCCGTTATTGTTATTTGTATCATCTTTGCCGTCCCGAATCTAAACAAAATGATCAACCCGTGGCTGTGTAATCAAGGTAACATTTTTACTCTTCTGTCGTGGATTCACAACGTCATTTTCGAACTGTATTTGACACCTCTTATATTTAGCTCGGCTACAGAATAAATCTTGTTCTAATGAATAGGCTATAATTCCGCAGTTCAAAGATGAAGGCGCGACAACTACTATACCTCTCTGTAGAAATACATGAAAACTTCATGTTAACTGATAGGATCATAAGGCACGGAATAATCGAAAAACGCAAAAAATTGAACGTTGCACACTTAAAGTTTAAAGTAACTCTGGATTGTCATTGTGCATGTCGATAAAAACGAAAATTTTATAGGTTTTTAGCCGCGCGTAAGAAATTTGTTTATTTTCGGCCAAGATATGAAAGAATTTTCATATTTATATCCGGTCGTAAAAAGATTGCTATAATTTTTTTGTCGCACCGGAAACCCACCTGGAGGGACTTGGATGCATGAACTGGGCAAGACCGACATTTGCCCGGAGAAATATGAACTGGATGAAGATTTGGGGAGGTATATACCTATCCCCTCTGTCTTATTTTGAGAAGGCATAGTCCCTAACCTTAATCCCTTATATTTATTAAAATTCAAGCAGTAGATTTTTATTTACTAAGAGTGTAGTATTCCACGGTCTTAGTTACTGTCCCTGCCATAAATGACTGCTGTTCTTTCGAGACTTGTTCGATGGTTGTTTGAGCGCTGTTTGAATATGAACGATATCTAATCGATTGCGCAATAATGGAAAAAATAGAAACTTTGTTAATATGATAAAAATGTTGTTATTCGAAACGTAATGCGCGACTAAACTTAGTGCCCCGCTAACCGAACTATTTTGCAATTCCCGATGTCGAATCCACATCAACTGTTACGGAACAAATAGGATATTCGATTCGATTACTTTGAAGGTTTTCATTCGGATCATGACAATTCCGTATGCGCATAATTGGCAGAATCAGCGAAACGTATGACATTTCCTTGAAACAAACCTCTCTTGCATGCTATGTTAAAAGCAGTCAGCGGGACAGACCAATTAATAAAGATGCATCAATAAATATAAAATTCAAGTGAAGCGAACTCAGACCAAGCAGGCTCTAGGTACTCACCAATCTTTGTGCCCAAGTGGGCAAATCCGCAGTTGGCTTTTGCAAAAGCTGTTGGTGAGGATAAGACAACACATTCGCTTGAATGACAGGGCCACCATCCTCATTCGTGACAGTATATGCTGTCGTAGCTTGTGGATTAGCCACATCTTCATCGTCTTCTTCATCGCCGTCCATCGAAATCATATCATCGTTGAGTTCGACTTCAGCAGTTGAAGAATTGCCGTCAGCTCTAAAAGCAGATATATTTTCTAAGGGATGCATGGAGGTACTACATATTGCAGCATTCGGCAAAATTTAAATAAATGTACTAAATATTTGATGAAAATTAGTATATTACTGATGTTAATACTGCTATACTGCCGTAAATATTTACCAGACGGAAAAATTACCCTTACCTCACAAGGAAAAAGAAGCCCCTGAACGCCTGCAAAAATGCTTCTAGTGTTCGAAAAATGCTTTTATTGTTGCAATAGCTGAAATTTTTACAACAGCCAGAATAATGGAAAAATGTTTTTAGACGCAATGCAGTCCTTCAAATTATAGTTTACTCGACGAGAGGTGAAACCCCTGTTGTGTGCCTGGCATGTGGCAAATTTTATTTACAATGTTTTAATCATAGATGCAGTCGCTATAATTATCCCTGGACTAGGTTGGGAAAGTCAAGCCCCTTTAATAATGAATATGAAATCTCTGTAAGAATTGGTTTATTAGGAAGCTAGTGTTAAGTTTTCTATTACAAAATAGAAAAAGAGGAATTTGGCGTTGATTTTTGGTAAGCCATATTTTCTATATGGCAAGCTAAATTCGCTCTTCCAAAACCATATTTCCTTCACATTGGATACAGCTCCTAAAACAAATAAATATACTAAATGGGTACTACAAATGGGTAATCTAATGATGCCTATAATGTTTCCAACAAAAATATTAATTCTTCACTAATCTAGATCACTTTGTGTAACATACATAGTACATAAACTTGATGACAAGAGATAAAAATCACTGCTGCTGTCAATTTAAGCATATAGATAAGAAATTTTCATAATCTGCGTTGGCTAGCTTAACCTGGACACTTTTTCAACGAAAATAGCATTTTGACAATCTGGATCATCTTGCATGACATAATGTATAATTGATTCCAACAATCTACAAGCGATGAAATATTTGTTAGGAAATACATACATAACTAATTATTATTGTCATCTATCGAGATCACGGTACTACTAAAATTACCGTCTTTGTTTTTCTGATTGCTTTAGTGAAATTGAATTGCATTCATTCGCTCCCAAAACCACTAATTTTACTTACAAGATTTTTTACCAACACTAACTTTGTTATAAAAAAACTCAGCACCAAACAACTTACTGTTTTTCCATTTTATAACTGAAAAATTAAACATTAGCTTCCTAGTTGAGCGGAGCGAAGTGTTTTTGTTTTCATCAGAGGGGAAGAATCGGCACCATATGTCCGTCCGTCAGTCGAACTCCTCAATAATTACTGGGCCGATACAAAATTTTTTTTGTTTGAAAGGTCTAATATCCTTCAGGTGCAAGAGATACAGTTTTTGTCAAAATTTGTTTGAGTTAATTAGTAATGCTGACTATATTAGTTAAGCCTGTTAGCCTATTTTGTGCATTTTCACACAAAAATTGTTTATTTTTCAATGAATAATTGCCGTAAAGCAATTATTTTGGTACGTATACTACATCTCGCCAGCCTGATTACGAATATGGTGTTTACTACTATTCGAGTAGGCTAAACACAGGCTAATTAGTTAGTTAATAGATAATTACTAATTATTAGCTAATTTTTGAAAATTTTAAAAGTGCTCAGAAATTAGAAAAAAATTTCATATGGGCATATATATCATCTCCAACCTAAGGATACTAACTTAATGGAAAATGGTTAACAACTTATTGGTTGTAATTTTTTGATTAATAATCAAGAAACACCAAAATTTAACCTACAAAAATCGCTAAAATTGACATTTTCAAGCTTTAAAAACACCATTTCGACAAACTATGATCACTATTCCACCGAAAATACTCTAGTTTTATATATTGGGCCTAAACTAAATACAAAAATGCCACATCTGCTTGGACCAAAGTCTCTAAATAGCCTAACATAGAGCTATTTGGTAATTTGAGCAAAATATATACATAATTTAATGAAACATCTAAGAGCCAGTTCAATAGCCATGGTTTTAAAACTGAACATACAAAGTCAATGGAACATGGTTAACAGCATGTTGGAAGCAATTTTTGGATTATTTTATCAAGAAATAATCAATAAATTACTCTTGCTAATACCGCAAAAAATATTTTCACGCCTTAAAATGACAATTTTGAGTTTGACTATCTATGATAAATGGTCACCATAGTAGCTATTCGCACAATAATCAGTTTTATCTGTTATGACTAGAATAAACACAATACAATATCTGATTGCACCAAAGCCTCAAAATAGTGAATATAGAGCAATTTGGATAATTTGAGCAAAAGCTACCCACTTTAACAAAAAATTTAAGAGCCCGTTCAACGACTGGCCTTCAAATTGAGCACACAATGTAAATGGAACATGGTTAATAAATCAGATGGAAGCAATTTTTGGATTATTTATCAAGAAACAATCAAATTATTCTTGTTAAACTAGCAAAACATTATGTTTTCACGGCTTAAAATAGCTAATAATGACTATCTATGATAACTACGCGGCCATCAGAGTAACTATTCCCACACAAAACCAACTCATCTATTAGGACTAAACCAAATACAAAAATACCACATCTGACGGGACCAAAGTATCTGAATAGCCTAACATGAAGCAATTTGGGTATTTTCAGCAAAATCTCACTATATTAACGCAAAATTTACGAGCCGGTTCACTATCACCTCCAAACTAAGCATACTAAGTCACTGGAACATGGTAAACAACACCAACAAAAAAAATTACTCTTACTCAAATCCTATAATGATATTTTGAGGCCTTAATATAGCAGTTTTAACGATCTATGATACATATATGGCGCAATTACCACCGAAAATAAGATCATCTATTGGAACTAAAACAAACATCACAAAATCAAAATTAAAAATACAACATCTGACTGCACCAATGCCTCTAAATAGCTAAAACGGAGCTGTTCAGGTAATTTAAGCTAAATCTAACTACTTTAACGACAAATTTAAGAACCAGTTTAATGTACATAGCCTTCAAACTGAACATGCAGAGTCAATGGAACATGGTTAACAACATGTTGGAAACAGTTTTGCCCTCAAAAATATGTTGACATTTTTAAGCCTAAATAATTTCGCTATTTTCAAGCTAATTTGGAGTAAAATGATGCTACGTTAAAGAAAATAGTTTTCTGCCATTCAAAAGTTATAATTTTTATACTGAGTCAACAAAATCTAGTGGCAACTTGTTCCTAATTTTTTTATTTATAACATGTATATCTCATTACAGAACGCCAAAAAAACAGCAAAATAGTCTAAAAACTGAGTTTCTCATAATTTTGTTCAAAATCTAGACACAAAAATGTTATAACAAATTAAGCATACGGGTAAAATTGAAGACGCGGATAACAACGTTGGAAATAGTTTTTTCATTTTCGCTTCAAAATAAAGCAGAAATGAGGCTAAAACGCTCTAAAGTCTTTAATTGCTCTTCGAGAACCCATGATGCAACAGTTCTGGAAAGCATTTAAAATAATATAATTACTAGTAGCTTCCCTCATCGCCATGGTGGTGAACCCTGATTTTGAATATGTGTAATTTCGAGGAAACTACAAATCTTGTGCAGCAACTTACAAAATGAGCCGAATATCAGCGATATTGTTTGATATTTGAGAATATATAATCACTTATTTTGTATTTAGGTGTTCATTGCGTCAGAGGATAAATTTATCTACCAAATGACACCAGTAACTATTATATAGCTACAGCGGTTGTAGAGATAATTACCGTTTACGTGTATTTTAGGTCACACGCGCCCATTCAAAAACTTATTTTGACACAAGCGTGCAGTGTAAATAATGACAATAGCCTCATACATACAATTTGCCGCTATATAGAAGATGAATTTGTAGTACAAAATGAGACCAATAACCATAGCTACAGAGGTTACGAAAGTACTGCCGTTTTCATGTATTTGGGTCTCATGGGCCCAATTAAAACCCCACTTTGGCCCAACCCTGCAGCGCAAATATTGACAATAGCAGCAAACTTTGTGTAGCTATAGAGGACGAATTGTCCTACAAAATGACACCAACAACACAAATATAGCTTGAGCGGTTGCAGAAAATATAGCTGTTTTCGTGTATTGGCGTCTCAATGGCTCATTTAATACCCTTTTTGACACAAATTGTTGCATTGTGGACAGTGCCGTAGTATTATATAAATACCGTATAGAGCCAGTATAGAGCCTTTTGCTCTATAAAATGAGCCTAACTAGCCTAAGATATCTGCACGATTTGGGAAAATATAATCTATGACATGTTATGTCGCACTATTTTGACCCTAACCGACCATATGCGGCCCACTTTTCCTGTTTTTGCGAATAGGGATTTTAAACTTTCGAAAGAGCTATCGCGGGAGTCAATATCCCAGCCAAATTTGTGTTATGCCTGTCACCACCAATAACCAGAAACCGTCAAAATATGTCACTCTGGTGGGTGATAATTCTTCGCTACACATTATCACTCACAACACTTAAAATTTAATAATTATGTATTAAAAGAAAAGATCTATTCCCCCACGTTGGAATGGCCCCCAACATTCGCCTCCACCACAGTGCGAAATATTGCGGATAGCACACAACGTTCGCGACAAGTATCTTCACAGGCGCTGATCATGCGGCGAAACCGTTAAACAAAATATGTCAAAGAAAAATATCCTATCTACCGCGCCAGCTGAATTATTCGAGTCTAGCAAAATAAGTTACTTTAATGCAAAATACACAAAAGACGCAGATAAGTCTAGAGCCAAAAATATGCCCTTCTGAAATTATATTCAGTGCATGGACTGGGTCTGTACAAAAAAGAGGACACACAAGTCAAAATAGAGGACATATACATGAGCGGTCCCAGAAGAGATGAGCGGTCCCAGAAACCATGAGCGTTCCCAGAAGCGGCCGCTTCCCCGAAGCTTTTAAAATGAACTATTTGTCTATAAATTTGCATTATTTTCACATAGTGTGACAAGTCACTTCTGAGACAAATTTTTGGAATCGTTAGTGAAGACATTGTATATTTCAAATAACAGAACCTATTTTTGGATGGTTTCTTAACTAGCTTCAGTTCTGCACCATAGTTTGACAATTCAGCATGCAATTACGCCAATCTGGCGTTCGCTGTTGATATCTTAGCATCTGCAGCCGTGACAGCCTTAGTTCACATTATTTCCGAGCACGCCATTTGAAGTTAGTCAGGTCGGATACGAAATGAAATAAAGAGTTTGCTAAGATCTAACCAGTGGCACTGAACAAAAACCTTGTATGCACAAAAATATAGATTCAACTCGGTTGAAAACCTTGGTTCACCAGGTAACATGCATATCCATTTGCTTATTGACCTGAGACTTTGTCGTTCCGTCGAAAAAATGGAAAACCATAGTTTGGACTCACGGACTTCATCTAGCACCTGGAGATTTGAGAAGTGGCGATTCCGAAGTTTATACTATGGCACTTTTATACTGGTGCATCTTGTAGTCACGAGCTGTCTAAAGACTCCGAAATACTCTTGCTTTGCCTAAAAATTTTAGGCCCTGCCCGTGCCGGCCAGTGAAAAAATACGAATTTTTGGCTCGGTGCTGGGCTCCGATGCCAACATGTAATGTTACAAAATGAGAAATTTCTTAATTATTTTCCCTAATTTTGTTCTGCTGATTTTTTGGGTTCAAAGACATTTTCTTTGTCAGGCTAAAAAAGAGGAAATACAGGAAAATAGAGGACATATCCATGCTCTGTATAGTTCACTTACACTGAAGACGATATTGTGTAGCGTCGTCCGCTGCCACTGCGCTTCTCGTCGCCCACAACAAATGGAATGCCAGTATCGTTATTTCGTTTCGATATCATTCGCTGAGACAGCTCAGAGCTCAGACGCCAAACAAAAATGCATCTAAATACAAAAATAATGTAATAAATAAAAGAAAACTTAGTGCAAAATGTTCCAGTTAGACAGAAATAAAAGCAAAATGTTAGCGAAAAATATGAGAATAAGTTTTGACATGCTTTTAATTTTTTCCAACAGCTGTTCGCCATACGATATGCTTCAATATCCGTTTGGTTAAAAATTAAAAAATATAAGTCACTATGACCATTATTTTCTATACAGCGTAAACTGCGTTAGTTTGGGGTATTTTGTATCACAGACGATGGCAACGCATTTGAGACAAGTGAATACAGTAGCTTTCTTGCCATGGCTAGACGTCTGGTTTGGTCATAAGCGAGCCCACAAAATAAATTTTTTCTTGGCTTAATTTCTCGATCAAATTTTTATACATTACAATAAAATTACTTAACAAATCTTTATTTCAAATAAAATGTAGCAAAGTGCAATAGTAAAACCAATGATCAATTTGCTTATTTAATTAATTTGTTCATTTAATTATCTATTTGTTGTGTGTATGTAACTCGTCTTTAGGCAGTCAACCGGTGGCTTCCGCACGCAAATAAGAGATAGCCCATCAACTTCTTGCTTGTGCATGTAATCATCCACCAGCTAATCAGAGCTTCAATTAGTAATACGGGAGCTCATCTTTAAAATTTTTTATCGCAAAATAGCAAAGCACAAATATCATTGAAATGTTTTTCATGACGACGTATAGTGCGATGTCGCTGTTGCCGACTGAATGTTTCTATTATTACAGCTGAAGCTCTTATGCAACTATTAATTTCGAAAGTTCAATTTACCGCTGTAGCAGCGAAACCAACAATAGATATGTTTCAATTTTTAATAATGCTTCTTTGTTTTATGCACACTTGTATGAAGTATCACACCGCCAACATACAGTAACTTGCTGTAGTGTGAGCATAATGGTGTCCCAGTGAGCATACATAATGCAACAGCGATCTCGGCGCAGTCAGTGCTATACCGTCGATGGCTTTCTAATAAATTACGATTACAGCTGCTTTTTATAGTTCTAAGCTGCACAATTCTGTTAGTCCACAAATTATGGTTTACATCTTCTAGAGGCCTAACCAAACGATCGCAGCGAAAATTCTATTTTCTGCCCGTAATTGTAGTACATTCAGTAAGGCTTTACAGTGTTATCTCGAAAATTATACAAAATTAACATAATATTCTTGCTCATTATCTATAACCTAAAACCGACATCACGTTGGTTCATGGTAATAGCAAGACTTTGAGAGTACTCACACATCATAATATTATTGATATACATTTAAAATTCGCGATTATATCATAATATTGTTGATATTTTATGGTAAACACGATAGCTATTCAGGAAAAATCTAAGATGCGGCGCGAAAAAACTACATAGAACTCGATTTCTTTCAGTTTTGAACACAGCGAATCTGAATGGAAAACATAAAGTTTGCAAATAAATCCTGTACCTCGCCGGGGACCGTAACGAATATGCAGTTTTGATGATAGTAGCGGTTAACAAAGAGCAACGGACGCAATCCTACTATTAGTTAGAACAGAACAATGGCACATAATTAGTAGTATGTAGAATATGCAAAAGTTAGGCACACAATAGTATAATTTAAAGAATGAAGCGCACAAGACCATGAACTCGAAATAAACCTTATGATAATAGCCTTATGATGTTTACCCATCAGCCGAGACCGTGATCAAATGTCGACAATCGGCCGTAAATGTCAAACCGGTCACAACTTCTGAATGGCCGTTCATCGTTGCGACACATTCGGCGCTGGCGACATCAACAATCGACGTAACCTTGTCCGTACATGCGGTCGCGGCGAATATGCCCGATTCGTCGAGGTTCATCTGTAGAAAAATATGACAATGAGTAAACCTCTTATTCGAGGAAACGAATGCCTTCGGAATCCTATTAGGAGGAGTGACTGAGTGACTCGAACCACCATTTGGCCAAACAAACCGCTACCGTCGATCTCAGCCCTCTTCTCCAAAATATCAAACACTTCACAGGCGTATTTTCGACCACGAGCTTTTTGGTCAACAGCGAAAAACGCAGTTGCGACAATGCAAATTATTGATAAATGATAACAACGTTATTTCGACGTTAAACTATCAGAAAAATGCAGCGCTGGTTGCTCGGTGACGGCTTCACTTTATTTAAAGCTGTTTTAAACGATGTTTGAAATTTGAAAAAAAATTAGCTGCGACCTCTATTCGCGTCCTGTCTCCGCCTTTTCCTCGGATCGTATCTGACCTCGGAATTCCAATACCTGTTGTGGGAATCCACGGGAACTTACTGTACAAATATAATGAATATTTTCGACATTCCAGACTAGTATACCGGAATTTAGTTCAGACTGAAACTATTGAATTGTTAATGTTAGTTTCTGATCCAACCCTATAATATGCAAATATAAGAATAAATAGTATATTGCAGGCGTCGTTACGACATACTTTAGTAAGTGTCCCATCGTCGCTTAGCGATCCTCTGCATTTCTTCAATATCTTTCCAGTATCCAAAGTAAATATCCTTAAAATAAAACATTGTGTATTAATACACTATTAGGTAAAAACAATATTTCATATTACGTTACAAGATACATTTTTCGATTGCGTTATTAGTTCACTATTTCTAAAGTTAATTAAATAAAAATTGTGTTGTCAAATGATTAGCTTTAGAGCAAGGATCGATCAGGCCTCAGTTAGGACAATAATATTCTGTTGTTGGAATCTTGCTAGGTCTATCTCAACTGGGAGGGGGAGCGACTCACCACTCAGAACTCCATTGGGTGCCTAGGAAAAACTTCAGGTTCCAAGCAAATCCGAAAAATTTAAAAATGGTGAGCTACAAAAATGGTTTGCTATTTTGAACCAAATTTTATGAAAGTTTTATGGCACACTAGCCTTGTGTGTGTATTGCTACATGTAAGAATTATATAATGATTAATTCACTTTATTCCTGATAGGGTACTGAATGAGTAAAATAAATCGTTCTTTTTTTACAGAAGGAGACCGGGAAGAGTTGATCCAATACTGGTGCCACGTGACCCCTAAAAGAAACACCCCTGCCATCTAAAATTTCGGTTGGAACAAACTTGTATGTATGTACAAGCATGGAAAATAAGTTTTAAAGTAACTGATGCATCGTTAGATAAATATTATACACGATCCAATACTGGTTGAAGAGCTGAAAGTTTAATTTTAACCTGTGTAACCTGAAATAATAGACCAGAGTTTGTAATTTTGAAAACACAATATCGTGCACTATATTTTTCAAGAACTCTATAATACCGGTAAATGTTAACCGCCGCTCCTGATAGACGATTGTCGCTTCTGGCGCGTACTGTCTATTATTAAAATCAGAGGGACACAACTACGAGTTTTGTGGAGGCCTGAAACATTCGCGACCTATGTTAGGGTAAGCAGCAAAGAAAATGCGTTCAAAGCAAGACCACTAACCGAATTTGTCTATCCTGACACGCAGCGTAGAGATTCTTTTGAAACGTATCGATTGCCATATCGTACAGTGTACTTTTCGTTACAATATGGTGATTTCGTGTTACTTTAATGTCGCCACGATCCTAAAAAACTACTACACTTATATTTTTGTACATAATAACAACACTTAACATTTTAGCGACACGAAACTAAACAATGCATAAAAAACCAAACCTGTTAGCCTTTCTACACAGCAACTTTTTCTAGCCTTTCCATTGTGGGGATCCCCCACTCGGTCATTCCCCATCCAGCTAGCCAAAATCTATATATATATAATATTATTTAGAACATACAAAAATAAAAATAAGGGGTGGGAAAAACTATCTGGCACTCCAAATTGGGGCCTGAATTTTCAAATCTCCCCTCGCGAACGCAGGCTGTCTCCCCCCCCACCCCGGGCTGGGTAACCTCAGATCATCGCCTCTTGGCAAAATGTTTTTTGTTTCCAACTGGGTAAAAACACACCCAAACGACATAAATTTTATCAAAATTTATACTAAAATCTCGTCATGAAGCCAAAAATTTCGTAAATTTTGCCAAATTTTCTTCAAAGACGCTTTTTCTCTCAGGCAAAGGCATTTTGGCAGTGTATATGACACGATTTTCAACTTGTTTCTTAGCAAAATGCAATAGGCAAATTTGAACGCCCGATTCGGAACCAGTCGACCCCTGGTTGATGCTTTTAGCAAATGGAGAGCAAAGGATTTGTTAGTAGCCTTGGGGTGTTTAAATAAGGCAGTTATAACTCCTAATAATACAATCGGTACCGAAAATGACTACATAATATAGCAAAAATGCCAAAAACATTTAAGAAATTGAAATATCGCCTCCTCCCACTCCAGATTTTCCCTCGACAATGAGCGTGGTGAACCCACTGAAATCCCCTCATTTTTTCGACAAGTGTATAGGTCTGCCTTATGTGATCAAGCCAAATGTGTCAGATCGGCACTCCATACGGCGGATCTATCTTGCGCTGACTGTATTAACTCACCGTCATATCCAAGCTTCGATAGAGGATGCTCTTGTCCGCACCGCATGAAATCAAGTGCAACGGCGTTGTTTGCTGTTGTTGTTGCTGCTGCACTGTGTTAAAATATGCAAAGCGGACGGCGGTGATCGAACTCGAATGATCATCTATCGTAGCAATGTGTTCGTATTTGACAGCGTCGAAAATGTGAATAAGACGATCACGAGACGCAGACGCGAGAAGATGACGCGTGGTTGGGCCTAAAATTTTGGAAAGACATGTCACATAAACAAACAAAAACATAAAAAATTAATACAACCACGACTAACGGTAAATGAATTACACAATCAAGCGTCTTTTAGGATTTTAAGCGACGTCATAAGGAACGCGCCAGCAGAGTCAGAGTATTTGATTTACTGATAACGAAAGATTATTTATGGTAGTGGTCTTTCGTGAGATCCAGTTATATAGAATACTGAAACAATAATACTTATTGAGATATTTTCAATTAGAAACTAATTGCTAATTCGAGCTTAATGCGGATTAATCATAGAAAGAGCGGATCATCATCGAATCTACTGAAAAATGTGACACTCATCAGCTTTCCCATAGTAATGCCCGTGGTACGTCGCAATCGTTTTCCCCGTTACCCCTCCCAGGTTTTAGACTCAACAAGCGGGTCGAAAACATAAACATTTCGGCGGTACCTGAGCGGTGTCGGTTATCCCAGCTCACATCAAGGTTTCGGGGAAAGGGAGGTACCAACTTACGAATAAGCCAATAACCACTGAGATTAGAACAGGAGGACCAATCACCCGTGGCTCACATTCTTGATTTAATATTGTTTGCTAGCGACCTGACAGTTGAACTCCCACCACCAAGTAGGAGATACTTCCCTCAGGGTCTTAGGGTTGCAGGGAGCCGATAATAACCAATAATCGGATAAGACATAATTAATGACTATGCCCAAGTGGCAAACCTCTTCGCAAAATTTTATCGAAGAATCCTGATAATAGTAAGCAACAATCAAACGATGTGAGTGATCAGACAAGTGCTACAAACATACTCCATTCCGGATTCGAATAGTCAAGGCACATTATTTCACCGTCGTGAGCTTCCAAGTTCATTAGATAGCGATACGTAGCTAAATCGTACACGCTGAAACAATTACAATCAGGGCACTGCTATAAGCGCTTCTGTGTAGTATTTAATGACAATTTACTTCACCAAGATAGCGGAGAGCGCGGCCCCGTGGTCATTTTTGATTCCAGATTCGTGACACCTAGCAAAATTTTTAGCTCCCTGCGTTTCAATGAAAGACCACAAATTTTTCTGTTTGACGTTAACTTACTCCAAAAATACTCGCAAGGATTTGGTTTTTGTTCAAAATAGGGCGCATGTACACAAAGTTTCATAAAAATGTATACACAAACGCACAGGTATGCTTTAGGCGTTTTTAGTCAAAAGACAATGAACGAGAAAATAGTAAAACAAATTAAACGACTGAATCGCAACGAAAAGTAAAACTGTCGATTTAGCAACTGAATTTTAGTCTCAAGTGCTTATTAGAATATAACGTGTGTCTTTCTCACTGGCAATTCGTTCCGATCGGGCATATAGGTTAGTGTATATGTAATTAACGTGCTAATGGCGGAGAAGAATTGAAGATTGTATGCTTGTAAGCGTTTAAGCCAGAAAGTATGTCATAAAACTGGGCTCTCCATTCGCTGAAAATTTTGCCAGGGGGGCATGAACCAAGCCCCACTGATTCCGAACCGGAACCGCCAGATTTTGCCAGGGGGCCTTTTGCCAAGAGAAAAACGGTTAAAAATCGTGTCAGAAACACTGCCAAAAATGCTTTTGATGGAGAGAATGAACGATTTTGAAGCAAATTTTGATAAAATTTGAAAAATTTTTGGCTTCAGAACGGAATTTTAATGCAAATTTTGATCAATTTTTTGGTACTTTGGACAGATTGGAAACAAAAAAATTTTTCAAAGAGGCGATGAACCGGGGAGCCCAAAATTTTGCCAGGGGGCACTAACGGGGGGGCACCTGTTCTGAACATGGGGGCACCGAAAAATGCCAGCCCCTCTCCAATTTGGAGATCCCAGTAAAAATGCACAGTGAAATTTTAAAATGCACAGAATTAGCACAGCTTACATTTTGGAAAAAAACTACTCTAGTCCCAGTTAACAGAAAATAACGATTTAATTTAAGAGATTTTGCTAACTTAAATATGGCGCTAGTATGTAATATGTGAGTAATATCAATAATCTTATATTTTCGATTCGAACTATTAACAGGGTGCCCGCGCAAAACAGACTACAATATTCTCTCGGTTTCTCCCGATTGGAAGCATTTAGATTCAACGTAGTATTACTTATCTATCATCATTTAAATTCATCGAATGCTACAGACTCGCAATTATCCATCTGTTGTTTATGTAAAACGAAGTGCTGAAAAACTGGGGGTAATGTATACGCGTATAAGATCGATGTATAAATATGAACAGTGTTGGGTGTTGATAATGTGGCCAACCCGATAAAAATTTTACAAGGCACGAACACTCGAAGAACAAATATCTAACTTATAATATCTAAATCTCTAGCGACATTTCTTGCATCATATTATGTACCGTAAAGTTATCTGTCAAAACTTTTAAAAGGCCAAATCTTCATATTATGCATGTGGATAAACCTGTCAGGATATTTTCGTTCGTCTAAAATATTGGCTGACTTATTACTAGTATTAACTTTATTCAGTAGCATCGTGTCCGCCTGGATTTCAGAATAAACCTGATCAGGTCAACCGTTATCGTTAATAGTAGATACTATAATTAATATATCTGAATGTAATGTCTTATATGGTTTCTTACGTGAATATCGTATTTCATGCTGTATTCATACTCGTATGAATGTATATACAATTTAATACAAATATGTTTTTCTTTTTCAAAAATTTCATTGTAAACTTAAAAATTTTATTAAATTGGGTATAAATCAGAAACCAATAATAGCAATGTTTTTGGGGTTATTTGCGTGTTGTTTTAACTATTTACGGTGAAAAACGTGAGCGATGCATTCCATGCCATAAGTCAAAACTCAGGCCTCCAGGTTCATGAAATATTGCGAAATTTCTAGCAACTGGACAAGCACCATTGCGGGGGAAGACGAAAATGGTTCATAAGAACAATATCTGCATTCAGGAAATAAAAAATCAAAACCAACCCTTTGTCTTAAAATGATATTTTTGCGACATAAATTTGGTACACCATAACTAGGTTTTTCATTTAAAGCATGTAATGTAGGGATTCTCAGGTACCCATTGTGTTTTATTTTGGCAAATGAAATAATAGCTTTAAAATTAGATAACAACAGCAGCCAAAATTCCATCATTGCTGTTGAAACATAGGTTTGTGCGACGTGAACATTCATAATCATACCGTAAATTTCCACATCTTGATCAGCTGGGCGGCTAATGTATGGTTGGTACTGCACGTATATACATCGTACCCGTTTGTACCATATGCACAATTTTACCACCAGACGCTGTATTTGATTTGACTACAGCTATCGGGTCTTGTTGATTAAATCAAGCTTTGGAACAGCAGCTGGCTGCGCAGCTAAAACATCATTACTCTATGATTGATACATTATTTTCATTGCTAAAAATAACATAGTTATATAAACATATGAAACAAAAAGTCAAATGACCAAACATTAAGAAGAACTTACGAGTTAGTGCGTGAGTCCGTTATAGCACAGTACTCGTCTAAAATGAATATCGCCTTTCGAGCGAGCGAGCAACGGTCATTTTTGGCGAAATAGTGTAGGTGCGTATACAGGAGTAGATGCTTTTGTCATGTCATGTAATCTCAAATGAGCAAAAATTGAATTAGTTGACAAGCCAAATCAAAAAGATCATTCATAAACCGAGTTCTTGGTGGCTTTACAAAGAAGGTCGAAGACGAACATTTACAGCATGCATTCATATGTGATTTCCAACCTGAAAATATTGAACAAATGGATCAGTCTATCCTTGATGTTTTATGGTTCCTTAGGTGAGGCACTTCATGCATTGATACCACTTAATGATAATCAAAATCAAGTGCTCAAATTCGAAAGAAGCTCCGTTCGATTTCGATTGCTTTTACTTACAATAAAATTGATGGTTTGCGATTAACATAGCGAATTTCTTTATTGTGTTGAAATATAAAAAACTAATAAAAATGTTCGTCCGTGTTTACATTCACGAACTTCGATTGTGTTAAAATGAAAAAATAAAAATGTTGTTTTTCTTTATTTTATTATGTTTTAAAAATCTATCTAATTACGATATCGTCTGTACTTTGTTTGGGTTCGTTTTATGTGCATTCTACGGTAACCCTCAGTATTCCCCTTAGTGTAACAACAAGTTCAAAACGGATTATACGAACAATGCCTATTTTACGTTTTTACGGTCTAGAGTATAAGTGAACAATATCTTTAACAACCATAAATCCAGGGGTAGATTATATTGTTTAAAATGGTGAACATTCCAATTGTAAAATTTTACCTTTAATGGCTGTTGACTGATGTTCTAACGCGCTGCAAAATATTAAAGTCATACTTACTTGTTTCAGCTGTTGTGTCGCATAGAACTTGTAGCGGCTGTATGCGTATAGAGGATCTTCATAAAGCTCCTAAAGTTATAAATTACGATGCGAACGACCGATGATCGCATGATGAGCAAAAGTTTTCAGCTCTTAATATGAATAGAAAATGTCGCAGCATCTTTTATACATTATGAGACTACAAATATTAAACCTGTCCTAAAGAAAGGTAACCAGAAGTATAAACACGTTGAAAAATAAAAAAAACGAAGTGACCCAAGTATGACTGCTACATAATTAATATTTTGTATTCCAACCACCAACAAATACATTATGAATCTAACACAGACAACGCAAAAAAGAATTTCTTTTAAAACCTATCACCGTATCGTAGAAAGAATACCTAATACATTTAGCACTCTTAGTTAACGTTAGGCTCGGTGCATCTGATAAATCGTATACACCGAATATACGCGCATGGTTTATGGGCATAAAATTTTAACATGTACGTTATAGAGAAGCATGAAACCACCAACCTCGGCTGAAGAGTCTCCCTGAAGCACCACAGTCGAGGCAAAGTTTTCATCGTTGACGTCGCCCCTTGATCCATTCGATTGTTGCAGCAAATCCGTCGCCAGAGATAGTGAATTTTCCAAATTCCAAATTCGAATCGTATCATCATTACCGCACGTAACAAACGAACTGGCCGGCACCGGAGCCACTGACTCTGCAGACTGCGACGGATACGTGAAGAACGATGTTTTCTGCCCAAGTAGTATTAGTATCGAGCTATCGGTTATATGACGAAGGTAGGTCACGTCATTTCGGCATACTAGTAACTCTACCGAGATTGCAGAACGTAGTGAAGCATAGGTACACCTACGCCTTTTACATGCACAGACAGTCAGATCTCCATAGCATACGTCGATACGTATATTATATGTATTAGGTATTCTTTTTACTGATACGGTGATAGGTTTTAAAAGAAATTCTTTTTTGCGTTGTCTGTGTTAGATTCATAATGTATTTGTTGGCGGTTGGAATACAAAATATTAATTATGTAGCAGTCATACTTGGGTCACTTCGTTTTTTTTATTTTTCAACGTGTTTATACTTCTGGTTACCTTTCTTTAGGACAGGTTTAATATTGTAGTCTCATAATGTATAAAAGATGCTGCGACATTTTATATTCATATTAAGAGCTGAAAACTTTTGCTCATCATGCGATCATCGGTCGTTCGCATCGTAATTTATAACTTTAGGAGCTTATGAAGATCCTCTATACGGATCCGGCGCTACAGTTTCTATGCGACACAACAGCTGAAACAAGTAAGTATGACTTTAATATTTTGCAGCGCGTTAGAACATAAGTCACAACAGCCATTAAAGGTAAAATTTTACAATTGGAATGTTCACCATTTTAAACAATATGATACCATTGGATTTATGGTTGTTAAAGATATTGTTCAGTTACTGTTGCCCGTAAAAACATAAATAGGCATTGTTCGTATAATCCGTTTTGAACTTGTTGTTACACTAAGGGGAATACTAACGGTTACAGTCTAAATGCACATAAAACGAACCCAAACGAAGTCCAACGATATCGTAATCGATCGATTTTTTAAAACATAATAAAATAAAGAAAAACAACATTTTTATTTTTTCATTTTAACACAATCGAAGTTCGTGAATGTAAACACGGACGAACATTTTTATTAGTTTTTTATATTTCAACACAATCGAAATTCGCTATGTTAATCGCAAACCATCAATTTTATTGTAAGTAAAAGCAATCGAAATCGAACGGAGCTTCTTTCGATTTTGAGCACTTGATTTTGATTATACCTACGTGGTATCAATGCATGAAGTGCCTCACCTAAGGAACCATAAAACATCAAGGTAGACTGATCCATTTGTGCAATATTAGCGGTTGGAAATCACATATGAATGCATGCTGTCAATGTTCATATTCGACCTACTTTTGAAGCCACGAAACTAGGTTTATGAATGATCTTTTTGATTTGGCTTGTCAACTAATTCAATTTTTGCTGATTGAGATTACATGACATGACAAAAGCATTACTCATGTATACGCACCTACACTACTCGCCAGAAATGACCGTTGCTCGCTCGCTCGAAAGGCGATATTCATTTTAGACGAGTACTGTGCTATAACGGACTCACGCACTAACTCGTAAGTTCTTCTTAATGTTTGGTCATTTGACTTTTTGTTTCATATGTTTATATAACTATGTTATTTTCAGCAATGAAAATAATGTATCAATCATAGAGTAATGATGTTTTAGCTGCGCAGCCAGCTGCTGCTCCAAAGCTTGATTTGATCCAACAAGACCCAATAGCTGTATCGTCAAATACAAATACAGCGTCTGGTGGAGCGTGTGGTACGAACGGGGTACGATGTGTGTGCGTAAGTCCCGACGGGTCGCATTTGGCCGCCGGTGATCGATGTGGAAATTTGCGGTATGATTATGAATGTAGTCCACGTCGCACAAACCTATGTCTTTTCAACAGCAATGTGATGGAATTTTGGCTGCTGTTGTTATCTAATTTTGAGCTATTATTTCTAAGTTTGTGAAATCCTAGCAAAACACAATCGGTACCTAAACGCTACGTTCCATGCTTTAAATGGAGAAACCTCCGTTATGGTGTACCAAATTCACGTCAAAATCTTGCCATTTCAGACAAAGGGTTGGTTTTGATTTTTTATTTCCTGAATGCAGCATATTGTTCTTATGAACCGTTTTCGTCTTC
>JASANE010010590.1:0-13042 GCA_030248225.1 Trileptium ribeirensis
TTTTCGTTTAGAAAGATGGGAATCACAATTTCTATAAAATCTTTTGCGGAACAGGAACCAAGAGTAACCCAAGGCATGCCGTCAATGATCCATTAAAAAACCTTCAATTCATAGTCATCGCGGTAACATATCGTCTGCTGTCATATTAACGTATCGTCGCTTCAATTAATTATCGTACACAATTCCAAACGACTGCCAGCATCGGCTGCAACATTCACAAACAGCGGCCGAAATAAATACTATGACGTTGACTCACTTTCCTTTGCCAAGCTCCGGAACGTTTTTCAGCGTGTACGACTCGATGAGCGCCGGAACTTCAATCATTTCACCTTTGTGCTCGGCAAGCCATGTGTCGAAGGCGGCGCCGTCCATGCCCGTCGACCAAAACGTATCGTACTGGTTGCATTGAACCAATAAAGCGTCGCCAGTCTTAAACAGTTGTGCGCGAAGTTTCGGATTTTGGCGGAATTTTTCCATCAGTCCAACCTGAAGAAATGAAAACAGGAGCACCGTTACGACAGCATTAATACAGCAGCCTGATGAAAGCAACATTATGACGACAAAGTCATATGATTTGGTTACACTCAATCAATCATGCTGGACTACATCAGAATTACTAAATATTTCTGCTTCATCTTGCAAAACACAGCTTTTATTGGGCTTCTATCCAACTGTGTAGCCGTCAAATATTTCTCGAAACTAAATTTTACGACCGAACGAGACGAGCTAATTAATTCAACATCAAACATACTTCAGAACACAGTTCATAGCATTAAGCTAAAGACAAATAGGTTGTGTTATAACACTAATTATATCGCAAATTACATCATTCCATTGCGAATCTGGCTTTATCTTGATACCACCCTGGCGCAGGCAACTTAATTCCAAAGGATCCTGACCATATATATCAAGCCAAAGGCACACCCATCATTTATATAAGCACAACCAGCTTACACGAAGAACGAGCAAGCCATCACGACGCTTCCAGCGGTCGACGTCTTTCTTAGACTTTGCCTAAACAAAACAGCATCGATATAAAGCCGAACTGCGAATGCATGCAGAAGCAACTTGTTCAGCATTTGTAAAAGCCTAACTCATCACAACCTACTTCTCTTGACATTTGCAACAGACATTATCGTTAAATATTTGGTAATAACGTTTCGAGCTTATCAAAAGCTACTACGCTACGTTGCCTGTATATATATTCCAAATAAATGTATGCTGAATTTTACCAACCAAATGAAGATTACGCGCAAGCGACCATAATTAAAATTTACGACAAGTCACTAAAAATGAATAAGCATGGATAATAGTTATTGTCAGTCTGAAGATATAACCACGCAAAACAGTCTTGAATCCATAAAAACATACATAAACCCGATATACTCAGAAATTATACAAAATTGAAGGCTACAACCTGCAGCACCGAAAAGCAATAAAGGTTCAAAGCATTCGAAATATTACTGTAAATTTGAGTTTATGACGTTCACAAATTTGGAAGATCAAGTTGATATGCAGTAATTTTAACAATATGAACTGCATAGGTATCATGCTCAGGCAGCAATTAGAGATAAAAGTGCTCGATTCGGCAATTTTTAATCTCTATTGTCCAGGCTAAATGACGTTTTCCTTGTTTCAATACAATTAAATCCTTGTTACAACTCAATTTTATACTAAATAGCATTGGTTACCTCAGCATTTTTGAAACGCTCCTCGATGACCTCTCGATATTGTTACGCGACCATGCGTTAATACCAATAGATATATATACTTATTACATGATCAAACATTTCAAAACAAAAAAACTGAATACCCTGTGTCAGCACATGTTTCCTTTTTGTGCACTATTTCGCAATTCGTTATTCTTACGACACACGCCGTGAGAGTATAAAATGATTTGCGATTGGCAGCACACAATTTTCTATTTTATGGTTTTCCTGGGGGTGCGAGCGAACCGTATGATTGGATGTAGCGGGATCTCGTTTCCTCGAACCCTGTTTCGGCCATTTTAACGAAGAGTGTGTCATCAATTGTATGTAAAGATCAATATGTATATATATGAAAAATCACACGGAAATGTGAGGACATCTGTGCGTCAGATTTTCCCACTATTTTAGAAAACAAAAGTACTTCAAATCCCTTTTCAGTAAACTAAACAGTCTGAATCTTCCAATAAAACAATAGTGAGAAAAACACTTCGCGACGCATAACATAATCATAAATAACGTAGTTAATCTTAAGCCGTCTAATTAATAACATTAGCAAATATGTCGAATCGACTGAAGCTGATAAACGGATATTATGTGGGTATACTGCGACAAAATGTTGAAAATTGCCACACCAACAAAAAATGCTACAAACGAAATATATAACTTCAGAGATTCGAACAACAACAAATTTTAAGACTCACGTTGAAGGAAAGGGACGCATGGTTATTATCATGTGTATCATATATGGGAAAAAATAGCATCATAAGGGAAAGTGCAGCTAAATCCGCAAATGTAGAAATGCCCCCTTATTGTATAAAAATGGTCACAGCCGCCAATACGCTAAAAAGTGGCAACGTACAAATTTTATAATGATGACAAAAGGTTTGTTATACTTCTTTAGCCATCATAGCACAAATGGGATTCTCCAAAGGGGAGTGGGCGGTGACCACCACCTGTGCGACATGAACCCCGTCTGAATTTTGAACCAGATGCCTCCGACTGATGCCTTCCGGTCCGCGAGGGTCAGTGAAAGAACAAACGAACTCACTTTGAAAATCAACTTTGAAACGCCGTCGAAAAAACTCTCTCAAACCAAACACAAGTTCACCTATTGGAACGTTTATTTCAGGTGAGTACAATGTCAAAATTCATTTGACATATCGTCGTGAGTAGTGGGTGCAAGAAACTTAAGATACAAACGAAGAAATTACGTCACCTGAGAGCTAATAATTTTCTTTGAAATACTCTTCACTTGACCCGGATCTTGTGCGCCTTTGAGATGCATCGCGTTGTACGGCCCGGCAATCGCATACACCTTGCATGCTTCGTAGTAATGCTCAACGGTCGGATACAAATGACCTTAACAGCAAACCAATGATAATAAAAATTATTTAACAACCCCCGGACAATATGTGAACACAAATTTCATTTTTGAGTTAAAGAACAGAAATTAGCCCGTTTCATATTCCATACATATAAATTTAAAATGTTCGCGAACACATTGGTGTTAAAGTACATGGACCGAATTGCATTCGCTAATGGCGTTATGAAACAGAAAAATGTCGAAATTGGATACGGCTGTTTAAATCTGAGTTTCGTTCGCTAAGAACGTTTTGTATATGGTTTCAAAAGAGGATGGTTGGGAACGCATCGTAAGTTTACTCTTGCATTAGCTTAAGCTAATTTGTAACGCAGTTACATTTGTAATGCAGTTACCAACATATTCCCCGCATATATTGTTTGTGAGTAAATCAACATTTTCGAGTAGGATTTACGAATAATGTTTGGCTCACAACAAAAGCAAGCAAAACGACTTAAGTAACGCTGATAAACTTAAATTCCAGTTCCGCTTTGCATTTCGCTTTTTACCGGAACTGCAGACACCATTCCCCAAAACCTCTGGAACCCTGAACCAATTGAAAATCCAAAACCTCTTCGACCCTCATCCCATCGAATACAACGAACTCATCAAGTATTTTTCCTGGTCTCGAGATAGCCAAAACAACGCGTTCAACCTACCGGAAAACCTACATAAATATATTATTCTTGATACAATCCCTGCCCGCAATACATAGAAAACGCAATTTTGAAAATCGGGTGCGCCGACCGCAAAACCTTTGAAAGCACAGGAAAAAGTATTAATATAGTCATATTGAATTCTAGATAGCAACCCATCGTATCCGACGCCATATATAACCTAATAGGCACATAAGGGCGTAGCCAGGTGTTGTTTCGGGGGTTCGCGACCCCCCTTGTAGTTCACCCCAAACAAATTTTTTTTTGAATGATTCCGGTTGAAAATCATGTCGGAAATTGTCCTAAAACTAGCCTGTCCCGCACTAGAAAACAATTACTTTCAACCGTATTTTTCAGGGAATAACCGGAACCGAAATTTACCGGAACCGTCCATTTAAACCGGATCCGGAACCTGGTCTTCGAAATTTATATATAGTAAAACAAGAAATGTCATGTAGAAACAAGACATGTTGGAAGAAATGAAGGTATAGTGGATTTTAAAAGGCATTAAAAATAACTTTTACATTAAACTTAATGTATTGCGATGATATTATTACATTTCTGAAACTTTAAAGAGACTGAGGAAGCTAATAATGTTTATTTATCGATCAAATATGTCGGTTTTTGGACATTCAGAGCAAAAAAATGTCTTCCACTATACACCATTGCGTATACTGCGTCACATCGAATGTGCTTACAAAGCTTGGAGCGTAGAATACACACTTTCGCTCTGTCTCCAGTCGCCTCCCTTTACTACACATACGTTTGTTGCATGTTCTTCTGTAGAAAACTATTGGTTTAAATGATTCTAAGAGAAAATAATAGATAGGTTATTTTCTGATCAGTGGTCAGAAACACTGTTTAGGCTAGTGTTGGACAAACAGTGCCAGTCAGTTAGATCATAATGATAGGTTTCTAATCAGAATGCTATAAATGAGACACACTGTGATTCTGCTCGCACAGTTTCAATAAATACAGTTCATTGCCAAGAAAGCAGTTTCTAGCTGCGTTGCAGATAACGTTAGTTTACTTCAATTTAGACTGATTTACCAAGTTTACAAGCGCACTGGCGGGTGCTTGACGCAATTTATGTTAGCCAAGCATACCCTACATACTTCTGCGTAAGCCATACTCTGTTACCGAGTTGGACCGGTT
Source organism: Trileptium ribeirensis (assembly GCA_030248225.1). NCBI lineage: Eukaryota > Metazoa > Nematoda > Enoplea > Enoplida > Thoracostomopsidae > Trileptium > Trileptium ribeirensis. The sequence goes on from JASANE010010590.1 coordinate 4,881, forward strand.
TAATTCAAACGCATCCCACAGACTTCTGGATGTGTAAAATAGCTGCTACAAGCATCGACCTGGCTTTGATTTAACAAACTCCTGCAGGTTATTATGAAAAATTCCTGCTCAAATTATGTGCCCTACTTACGTTTCACACGGCAAATTGGTTATTTAATCTTTTCTTTTGCTTGGTTGTATTGGAGCTTGATCATTGTATAATATATATTACATATGTTTGGATTACAGGATGAAGCAAAAACGTGGAAAATTTCAAACAAAATTTTTAAACCGGAATTCCGGCTCCGGTATGGTTTTTGCCCTTTGCCGGAACCGCAACCGGAACACGCTTTTTGCCAGAACCGCAACCGGAACACGCTTTTCGCCGGAACCGGAATTCCGGTTACTCCCTGGTATTTCGTATAAAAATTCACTATTTTAGCAACAGTTGCATTTTTTACTTGTTTATGGCGTACTTAATATATATACAAATTCTGTACCCCGCTTTCACATTTCTGAGCGCGACTCTCCACTATAGGTACCCACTGTGGGCTGTTTGCCCCACTTTCAAACTCCCTGGCTACGCTATCCCTGTTTCTGGCTAAGGGTTGACGAACTATATTCGGGACCACAGCGGCCCTCGATGACCTCATTCTAAGATTAGCATTTTTCGATGAGAAAGCTGTGCCGCGAAATATGGGCTGCAAAACGCTATCACCTGTTTGACCAGACTTGGCAAAGAACCCTTAAAAACTTGTTTTAAAGAGCTGTACACATTCTACTAAAAGGCACATTTTCATTACTTTTACTACTATCAAGCAAAAGAATTTACCGAAACCAGTATATCCAAAAATGAGTTATGAACGAAACAGACTTGTCCCACTAGCACCCTCAGTGGAAACTCCGCTTGCTCCGTTTTCATTAACGAAACTGTATATAAAACATACCTGCAATAAGCATTGGTGCTTCATAGAAACTCGACAAATAGTTCTTGCGGCCGTAAAACGTGAGAATATTTTCTGGATTTATCGGGTACTGACGCATAGCGACTTCGCGCTGTTCACCCTCTCCCATTTTCTTGCCTTTCTGAAATTATAATTATAAAACTAGCAAATTCGTTATATACAAGCCAAGTAGATAATTTAATTTTTGCATCGAAAAAGGCTAGAAGTGTTAATAGGGTTAGAAACAGTGGAGAAAGCGTCTTTATTAAGGCTAAGGACAACTTTTCAATCAGTTTTTTGCTGAAATTTGTGAAATTATTAACTTCGGAAAGGGATTTTCTAAAAAATTTTCTCAATTTTCTTATATCTATGGGGTTGTTCTTACGGCGGGGGGCAGCCAAAAATTTTCCAGGTAGCGCCAACCGTTCTTTATCAGGGGTAGGGAAAATGTCACTGTTTTAAGTTTTATAATTGAAAATAGACCACTGCAAGTAACCATATTTATATGGATCCCTGGGACCATTCCCTGAATAAGCGGCGCTCTTACACGGATCCGACTACACTGCGGTTATTCTTTTACTCTTGAGCCATCGGCTTGGCATTTTTGGCGAGCTAATATAAGCTGTACCTCATCCACCAACTTAATGTGAATATTATGGTCCCATGTTTGCGATGTGAAATACTGCCATGTATATAGTATCCGCAATGTTCAAGAGACATGGAAGTTGTATTTCATTAATACTGTAGAAATTTAACATGCCACGGTGTTTTTCGCTGAAAAATCATTTTTGTAGTTTTTTTACATTGAGAACCCGCGCCTGCATTGCACACCCCATGGCAAAATCCGCGACTCCAAGGTTAGAACTAGAGACCCCGGTTCATACCGTGGCAAAATTTTCAACGAATAGGGAAGCCAAGAAGTAAGATATACTCCGATACAACCAAGGACGTACTACCGCTTCTCGACCACTAATTCTCCAGCAATACCTTCGGAACAGTTGCATCATGCAACAAAACCATCAAATCTTATGAGGAGAAATCCAATGATGAAACTTCAAAGTTAGTGCTATTGCTTTAGCTAATGAAAATGATATACTTTAGCTAAAATTTCCCGTGAACTTGTAATATACCCACCGACTTCAGTTATTTTCCCGCCTTAATTTTACGCAGCACTACAAAGTATATACAAAATACAAAGCACTCAGCACTAAATAACAGGGTCAGTTTTCGCAAAAATGAATGACAACTGTTACGAATGAGCTTTGTTAGATTTTCGAAAACTGCAGCTGTTTATGCTTCGGAAAGCAACCCATATCATCGTACTTTTTGGGTATTTCAAAACAGATCCATGTTTCCAACATTAATCGAAATTTTATTTATATAATCCATATCCCTTATCACAACGGCTCACTACGCACTATTAACAAGAATTTGCCAGTCAATTTTTTCTTCTGGACTGGGCACAAACCAACAGAATCCGCTAATGACGCCGAACTATCTACCCTGACAACATCCTGGAGATTCGTATCGCAGCGAATTGTCATAAAAAAATAAATGCGTATGCGTTATGTGATTTGTGTACTAGCTGTGGCGGCTGTCTTAGTTTTTTAGTGGTACGCACATTTCAACCGCACCTTGTTTATCACCTTCAGTTTTGAGAATATGAAGTTTTACATTAATTTTATATACAGATAAAAACTGAACCAGTCAACGGCCCGAATATGTGACACAGCAGTCATATAGACCTACTTGACCATCTTGGGTATGTGTTAAACTTTTACTTAAACAAACCTCTAGTAACGACTGCTGCAGCATTTTCGCTAAGACATATATTACAAACTAGTTACGGGAAAGGACTGGCGAATGAATTAGACTTTGCACTGTACAGCGGCACAAGTGCGTGGCATAATTAGGCATCATTAGCGCGATTCTGCTCACATATACATATTCAATTGCATGTAATTTATACGCAGTGGATCGGCAAGCAGTGTCGAAGCCTACCGTACGAATCGTTAGTTAATAGAAGCGGTCGGAAGTCATCGAATTATGAAAAACGCTGGAAATGACTACACTGCCAGGGCCTTCAACATATGTGTGTATAGAATTAGTGTAAATGTGCAACAGCAAGCTACATACGTATGAACTCGTTAATAAAACGTAAACTATAAAATATCACTAAGTGAGTTGTAACTCTAGCTTACAAACAGCGCAATGCAAAACTACTTTACCTAAAAGCCTGCCGACCCAACTTCAGTTAAAACTACTTTACCTAAAAGCCTGCCGACCCAACTTCAGTTATTTCTACCGACACACCACAACAACAATCTATGCAACACTAGGCATTCAACTGCCCAGCCAACTCCACTTACAAGCTGTCCAAAATTTCTTCTTTTATCTGTAGCGTGTTGCATGTTAAATGATTTCGACTTCTCTCGAAGAGCGTTAATTGCCTAGATTGTTACAAAGAGTGTTGTTAGCAGTGAGAAAGACCTTACGTTAATACCTAAATTTAAATACATCACGATAAATAAACCGGCATTGGAGCTGTAAATATTCGATAAACCTTTTGCCATTGACTTCTTTTTGCATACAGAACGCAGGCGGCATTCCCAATCTACCTCGAGAGTACATGGGGAACTACAGTTAGGCCCGTCCCATGTGAAGCTGGGTACACTTGACAGAAATTTCTTTTCATTTTGTATATTTATGTCTAAATGGTTTTACAGTTTGCTGCAAAAACGGGTGTGTTTGGCAAAACGATAAAAAATTTTATATGCAAAAAAATAGAAATTTACCAGAACAAGAATATGGCGCACCATACAATTACCCCACCGGGTGCTCTGGTACTGGGAAGACTCAGGTTAAGCTCTGGTTCTTAACAAAGAAAACCGTACCGAGATATGACTTCTGTAAATAATGAATTAGAGTTAAAATATGATAAATTGATAAAACTTATAAACTTATATATTTGGAATATTTGGTACTTGCAAAAATTGGGAAAAACTATCGACGATAGTAAGTGGTCTCTCTCCCTTTCCGATTTTGTTCGTTTACTGAAGTTCAACTATATATATTTCAGTTCAGTATATATATACTGAACCTATATTCTCGGCCGCAAATATTGTCATGTTCAAACGGATGCTCCACGACTCAGGCTCATTGCCACAATACTGAGCTTTTTGTTGCCGTGCGTTCCTGTATCTTCAGGCATCTGTAAAGTACTGCTCAACAGCTTACATGGATCATAGTGCCGAATACGGCGCTTTACCTGGCAACACAATTCAGTTTTTATCTACGGTGCCCATAGATGTTCATTTGTTGCCTGCGATGACCATACGGTGAGCATATATATGGCTCTTGTTGAGTATATATACAAGTGTTACTGTATATATTTGTGAGCACATATATACTGCATCCATTTATTCCTTACTTAAACTTGTTTATTTGAAAAAATAGGGGATGCGAAAACTTGTCAAAATTGATAATTTTAAGGGTGAGGGGGCGGTATATTATAACGGTCACGTGGAACCATCCAGGGGTCAGCTACCCCTTTCCTATAAACTATAAAAAGCACGATACGGGTGCTGCACCATTTCTTCAAAATGTTTGATTCGGGTTTGCCTTACTGCGATTCGGACTGCGCCAGGAGGCACAAATTGGGTGAAAACAGATTTTAAAAATTCTATTTTGAAAAAATTTTACGTCAGAGCTATATCGTTTTAAAATTCAGATATTTAACTGAAGCCGAAATTTATTTTAACAAACAATGTTGTTTATTTTGCCACGGTGCCCCGTTTCTGCACTAAGACAGGAATATGTTATATTTTCTGAGGTATTACCTCAAGCCTTCCAAATCCTATCAAAAATTCCTGCGATACTATTGCCATCTGTAACATAAATTATGTATCTATCAGGGAGTAACCGCAATTCCGGTTCTGGTTCCGGCGAAAATCGCGTTCCAGTTGCAGTTCCGGCAAAGGGCAAAAAACATACCGGAACCGGAATTCCGGTTTAAAAATTTCCACATTTTTGCTTCATCTCTGATCCAAACATATCTAATATATATATGATACAATGACCAAGCTCCAATGCAGCCAAGCAAAAGAAAAGATAGGAATTTGCCGTGTGAAACGTAAGTGGGGCACATAATTTCAGTAGGAATTTTTCATAATAGCCTGCAGCAGTTTGTTAACAAATCAAAGCCAGGCTGATGCTTGTAGCAGCTATTTTACACATTCACAAGGGTTACGTTCGAATTAAACCGCTCCAACTCTTCAACAGAGTATGGCTTACGTAGAAATACTTAGCGTGTCCTTGGCTAACATAAACTGCGTCAAGCACCAGTCAGTCTAACTTTGTTAATCAGTCTAAACTGAAGTAAAGTAACGTTATCTGCAACGCAGCCAGAAACTGCTTTCTTGGCAATGAACTGTATGTTAGTGGTAGGCGTTTTTGCTCTGAGTGTCCAAAAACCGACATATTGATCGATGAACAAACATTACCTTCCTTAGTCTCTCTAAGGTTTCAGAAAGGCAATAATGCCATCACAATACATTAAGTTAAATGTTAAATTTTTAATGCATTTTAAATCCACTATACCTTAATTTCTTCCTTCTTTTGTTTTACTACATAAATTTCGAAGAACAGGCTCCGGTTTAAACGAACGGGCTTGCTTGATCGGTAATGAAAATTTTACGGGACCCACCCAGATTTGAAGAAGCCAGCCGTCTATATACAGTCCTAGGTATATTATATACATGAAATTCTCATATTAATAATAAAGGCAAGTCTTGTCGTTAATAGTGCGTATATTTCCCCCACTCGGTGATACCAGACGTGGTGTTACGAGAGGACTATTCGAACATAGGTATCTAAGAGTATATCATTACCTATATAAGCAAATATTACGGAAAAGCGAACTTGTTCATGTCCACCTTCTTTTTGCGATGTAGCTATGACCTCTGTTTCAGTGATTGACTCCAACTGAGAATTTAGCTAGGGTCAATTGTGCAAAAGGTTACATGAACTTGTCACGACAATCATGACTTATTAAATTGAATTACTCTAACATAGATTGTGAATAAACATAATTGTAACTTTCAAGAACTAGTTTGGCAATCCCGAAATTTTTTTACGACGTCAATATTCCGTATAGGTAGCCGCCGGTATTTAGTTAAGCCTATGAATCATTAAATCCTCCGGATTTTAGGCAAACAAGCACAACTATATCGCATTACGATACTGGATATATTGCCAGTAAAATGCTGTTCTGCATGATGAATTTCGAAACTATGCGGGAAGATCAGTACAATTTTCTCATGTTCTGGAATTTTAATGTAAAAAGCAATGATCGTGTGGTCAACATAACCACGCTTCATAATGTCCTTACCAAAAATTTTAAGTACATATGAAAAATGTTCCCTAATTTATAGCATCTGATTCTGCCTTTTCTACATTCCTGGGGATGTTATCTTCAAGAAGCTCGGTTTGCTCTACTTATTACACTGGCACAGATGGCCTTAAAACGTCATAATCTATTTTCCTCAGCAAGAAATTTCTTGTACTTATAATTTCAAACACTTTGATCAGTAGTTAATGTAATTTTGCAACCAGTCATCGATCGGTGCCGTGATAAAATTCTATTCTTGTTTTAACTTAGACGGCACGAGCGGCATGGCTGATATTGCAATGGCAATGGAAACACATGGATTTAAATCAAGTAGTCATAAGTTTTTCGACGTGTTGGATTATAATTATTTTATGCGATTGAGCCACAATAACAAATGTTAGTTCTTGTGAAGTTTACATAAAGTGCTTCACTTACTTCGAAACTCATGAATTGACTGCCTCGATTTGTAACGGAATCTTCGGTGAAATCTACGTTTGGTTTGCGTCCCAAAATAGCTGACATTCCCTAGATTTTAAACGTTAATTTTGGATTTTGCAACCCTATAATTTTAAACCTAAAAATAATTAGTTTGAATAAAAATTCACAAACCAAAAAATAGTTAATACAGCCTGCAATTAATGGGTTTGAATAAAAATATGACGGCAATCCTAATTTCCTAATACCCAACGTCACAAAGGCTCAGATAACATTAACCAATTTCAACAATTTTCAAAATGAGCTGGTAATCATCACTGCCCAAATGTGAATTTAATACTCTAAACTAAATGACTAAGAAAGCGAAAAACAGTTCTCCAAACTAGAAATTAACGTATCTAAACAAGCCTACCTTTTAGCTAATACGCACACGAAAGAGTAAAAATACTAAAATAATTTATTCAATAAATCTTTCTTATCTTTATTGTTAAAACTGCGCGAAATATTTGCAAATTTACATAGTGTGAATAATGAAAGTCTTGGAAGAACATTATCAAAGAAACACATTGTCTACTGTAGTGGAAACCAAATTTGGATAAAACGATTTCAACAATTCAACAATTTCAACAACTATCCAACATAATTTAGTTCCACTGGTCTGTCACTAAGAAATGCTTTGAACCTCAGCGTTTTTTCTCTTAAAAAAAGTTGCCATTGCGGAATTCGTACGGCACGCAAACCTTTTCTCATGATACTCAATACCGACTGTCCTAAAATTAATACACCACAATAGTGTTCCATCGTGGCATTTTGATCTGACCCACACAAGCGCGACGTCTGGAATCCCAGGGTGTAGCGTGTGCTTCCGGAGGAATAATGGGACGACTTCGGCCACCCAAGGCGGACATTCACTATCGGCGGGGAAAATAACTTGTCAAGGCCACACGTTTTCTAAAGGCACTCGCAATTCTTCTCTCCAATTAATACGTATTTTCCCCATTTTGTCAATTTTTACTAAAACACTTCGCCAGACGTCGCACGATAGAAGAGCCACAGGGAAAGTCAGGCTACAAGTAAAGGGAAGTTTAATGCTAACCCGATGGAAAAAGTGTCCGAGCTTCGGGGGTAAAATAGCCCCCACTCGGCCATGTGGATGTATGATCCGACCAAAGAAAGGTACTTTTAATACTACTCTAATGTCATGGGAAACTTAAGATAAGTAGTGTCCAGCGTGGCACGCGATTGTCCCAAAAGTAATTATGTTCTTTACATGTAACAAATTATAGTGTCTGGAGTAGCTATAGCAAGTTGTCTCACAATTGTGTATAATGTTACTAGTTTTAATGCAATAGATGTTACACATACGAAAAACATTTAGAGAAAATACACGAACGAACCAAGCAAGGCACGTACAT
>JASANE010010592.1:0-22449 GCA_030248225.1 Trileptium ribeirensis
AAATTCAAAACCGGATTCTATGAACAATCCAAAATATCCCGCCGTGAATGAAATTGTAGCAGTTTCGTAGTCGGCACCACATAACGTGCCACGCGCACTAAACTCTAGTTTAGGTATGTATATACGTCGCAAAGCTTAGAAAAATATAGCTCATGGAAGCGGTGTAGCATCTCAAATGTAGCCGTGATCAAAACAAGTCACCGAAGTACGAAATATCGGAGGCTTCTAACCACACTCAAAATACATTCTGTGAAATTTAAAAGAAATTTCTTTGAATTTTGCACCACAATATATTTTTTAAATTCAAAGAAATATTCCTTGAAATTTCAAAGAACTATTTGCGAAATTTCAAAGATATGTAATTCTTAAAAAAGTAATTCTTTAAATTTCAAGGAATGTTTCTTTCAATTTTAAAAGAATATCTGGTGGTGCAAAATTCAAAGAAATTTCATTTAAATTTCACAGAAACTTATTTTCAGTGCAGTGTCGGTTGACGCAGGTTTAAACAACTGATCTTAATAAGATGCTACATTCACATCAAAGCCCTTGAAACTAACATAGTGCATAAAGCTTGATGCAACCTACAAAGTGTCCCGTAGGGATGTTACAAATACTGATGTGAACGGTGCTATATTCGAAAAAAACTAGCTTTACGAAGAAGCGACAGATTAATTTATTTACTAATTACATCAAATCGTCTGAAACTTCAAACGAAAACGACAGTCCTTGGGAAAATGGCAAAAACAGGGGTTCAAAAATTAAGCTTATGTCTATGCGGTATAGCAAAATAAAATTAGTTTAAAATAATTCAAACTGCGACACAACTTATAAAACTTCGTCGCAAATACATGAAATATAAAAGATCCTGGCAGAATTTCTAAATAGTCAACTGGGCTCTCTATTCTCTGAAAATTTTGAAAATTCAATATTTTTTAGCAAAAAATGCTACTACAGTTAGTAAATTGCTCAAGAACGGCACAACGACTTTTCTATTGAGCTTAAAAGCAGCATTTCAAAAAATTTTCTTATTTGAACTGCTCAAATTTGTAACTTCAGAAAGGGAATTTTTTAAGTATTTTATCAAGTTTTATATCAGCTGGAGAGTGTTTTAATGGGGAAGCAACAAACTTTGCCGGGGAGAACTGTCAGGTAGCCCCACCGTCCCGCTCAACTTGGAGGAACACGAACGCACTTGGCGGCGAATTTTGCCAGAAAGGCGTGCAATGGATGTGGCCAAGTTCATCCGTGGACTTCGAAATCTAAAAATTTGCAAAATTCGGTATATATTTTCAGGACTAAATGCTAAAATAGGTGTTAGATCGTGTCAGAAACATTACGACAGAGACTAAAAACGATTTCCAAGCAAATTTTGATACAATTTATGAAATGTTTATCTTCATACTCGAATTTTGGTAATTTTTGTGTCAACGGGGGACGTTTTTACCAGGGGAAGAAGGAAAAATAATTGTCAGGTAATATTCGGCTAGGTGGAAAATAAATTTTTAAAGCGCATGATCCGGTGATTAACCTGTTTTGAACATGGGTAACCGAAAAATGTTTACATAACTCTATCCCTCCCCCAATGTAGAGAACCTAGGCCAGCGAGTTTTGCTAGCGAGTCAAACTATCTGCATGCATTCACGAGCAGAAATAAGTGCAAAATAATCGATCGAACTTTCGCTCGATTTCAATTAAACGAAATTCCGATCGATTTCGATTGCACTAATTTTTGGCCGCGACTGTATGTGCAGTACGCGCCAGAAGAGATAGAGACCGAGCGACAGAGCAGCGATCATTTCTAGCGGCTACTGTATGGAATACTGTGCTTGCTCGCTGTTCCAAACATAACAATGCTCCAACTCTCGCTCGTTCTCTATCTCTTCTGGCGCGTACTGCACAAGCATTCACGACCAGAAGTAAGTGCAAAATAATCGATCGAACTTTCGCTGGATTTCGATTAAACGAAATTCTGATCGATTTCGATTGCACTAATTTTTGGCCGCGACTATATGTGCAGTACGCGCCAGAAGAGATAGAGAACGAGGAAGAGTTGGAGCATTATATTTCGAACAGCGAGCGAGCACAGTATTCCATACAGTAGCCGCTAGAAATGGCCGCGCACAGACGCGGTATTTTCTAGCGGCTACTGTACGGAAGACTGCGGAACATATAAAAGCTATTATAAAAAGGTTTATCTAATACATGGCAGATTTTAAAACCGAAGGACGATAGATAAAATTTGTCCATTAAAATTACTGACGATGGATTTCACATTGAAAATTATTGGGTAATTACTATTCTGTACGGCTAACTCTCAAAGAATAATTACAGGGTGCATCACATTTCGTAACACACACATTGTCTTCAAATTTATAGTAACTCTATAGCTTCAGGAAAACTTTCAGGGAATTTTTTTCTCATCTGTTTCGTTTTAAATTGGATTATCTATAACTTAAAAAGTATTGGATTAAATAAATAAATAAAAAACAATCTAAAATATGTTAGTCGTCAGTAGAGCGCGCTCGGCAGTTGCGATTACAATCGAATCACGTCCAATCCACACAAAGTGCAAGAGTGAGTAGTTGTTGTTTTGTTATTTGACTTTAAACTTACATGCGAACCCGGTCCACGGCCGGTTCCAGTGCTCGCAGACGGGGTAATGCCACGTGGACGATGAGTTACTGGAGTTGTATTTGTAGCACCACCAATGGCAGCCGCAGACGTTACACTTCGCGCCGAATCACTACCACCCCCACCAGCAATGGTACCATTCCGTGTAGCCGTGCGTGGTAACGGGGTACCACCTCTGTAACCTCCAACAGCATTGTAGTAATGAAAATCTCCACCTGCGACTCCAACCGTAGTAGTTGTATTATGATCGGTGTCGATTTCCGAACTATCGACATGACGAATACCAAGCTCACGCGCCCAGATTGGCAATTCGGCTGAGCTCGCTGAAAATTATTCAATGCAATGCGCCACCGTCGCGAACCAAACAAACTTTCGAAGACAAACCAATGAACACTGCCCGGACACACAAAAACGATGCAGCTACGCACAAAAACCATATTATTATTGCTATTATGATAGTGTAGCACAAAACGGAGTATGACTTGAGACCATGGTATCACTATCTAGTCTAAATTGGTCTATCCTTCTAAGTACTACCATGACTCAGCGGTAAGAATAATTGGGTACAAGCGATGTAAATAGTGTTTGCTAACGGAAGCAAGGCCAGACGAGAGCTGCGATGGCAAAGCGGTGAATGAGCAAGGAGCACTATCGAAAAAAAAAATCTGGTCCGGCTTCAAATTCGTTCCGAAAAAAATTTCAGAAAAGTTGTAAAAAAACATAAACAGCTGTTAGTTGTTGATTCGCCTAATAGCAACATGATCCAAAAAAAATTAATTAAAAATGGATTATTTAAATAAATTAGCCAAGCCTAAAGTATCAAAATCAATGAATCCACGGACGGAACGAGTCAAATTTCTTCGTACTTTATATCTATATTGTTGCATGACCATGAAGCTCACGCAAAATATTGCTACATTATAGCGGATGTGACTAAATCAGAGGAATCCGAAACGAAAATTATATTTAAAGCGCATGCTAATTTAGTTTTTTTTTTTCGATAGCGCTCCTTTAAGCTATGTAGTTGAGTGTGAAACACAGCTGCTCAAAAGCTGTAAAAACAGCCACACTGGAAGGGTTTAAGAGCAAAACCCTACCGTTGTTAGCAGGAGTACTAGCGTCGCGACCGCACAAGTCGCAGCAGCAGATTATGTACATTGAACAACTGGTCTGACTAATACTTGATGTACTAGGAGGCACTCACATCGTCATCGCTATCGTCAATTTGTCGCTCTTCCGCGTTTTGTTTCACCGTCTCCGAATGGTGGTAGCTGGGATCTGAATCTGTGGTGGCAGCTCCGTCATTCGGAGAAGAAACTCTTGTCGTATGCTCTCCTCCTGCTGCAAACAATCATTTTTGTCACATCGGATGCAAAAAATGACGCACTTACTAAACACACGGGAACGTCAAGAAACAGAAACGGGCCCAAAAATTGAATTCTGTGTGCAGTGAGTGGAACGAGCGTAGCACAGATTTCTCGCTGGCCATGAACGACAGCTGATTTGAGAGCTTAAAATCTCTATTTGTGCCCTTTATTTAGACGCGAAAACGGACTCCATCTTCAATGGGTAGTAAACGTGGGCCAAATGGGCTCGGATCGGGTCAAAATGGGGTCCGACTAAACATCATTTTATTGCGACAATTGGTGTAAATATCAAGGACAACTTAAGTTGATTTTGTTGGGCAAAAATGCTTTATAAGGCCATATATATCATGCCTTCCTATATGGATTTTATCTCTGCAAGATCTGGGTCAAACTGCATTTTGAACGGGCCATTGAGACCCAAAATACAAGAAAACGGTAATATCTCCGCAATCTTTAGGCCTACATGGACGATATTGGTCTCATTTTGTAGACCAATTCACTCTCTACATAGCTGTGCAGCCGTCATCATTATTTACACAGCCGGGTTGGATACGAATAGGGGTTTCAATGGCCCACCGGACCCAATATATACGAAAAAGAAAATATGTGCGCAACTGCTCAAGCAATATGGGTACTATTGGTCTCACATTGTGGAAGACTTCATACCATTAGTTGCACATTGTGAATCCCTAAATACACAACGAGCGGTTATATCCCCTCAACGATTCAAGAAACAACATGGCTGATATTCCGCTATTCATATGCTGATCGTCAATAAATCCGTCTACGTGTGCACGTCTTCCTAAATTAAAAATTCAACACTCAGAATTCACCATTTTGGCGATGAAACAATCTATTAGTTATTGCTAATCGCATCTGTGATTTATTGTAACTGCTTAAAAGCTACATAGATGCTGTGGTGAAACCGTTCATCACTTTAGCGTTATATGTTTAACATACCTTGTTCCGCTGAAATAAAGTATTTTAAGTTACGCCCGAACAATAACCTTCACATTCTTGCACTTTTGTAGATAAGTGCAAAACTGGGATGAAATCAACCCCACAGATTGACATCACTGATAAAACTTTGTCTCATTCTTTACAACCAATCCATCGATACAGTTTGCAGCCGAAAACGATTGATGTCCCGTCTATACTATGTCCGTAACTATAGTGTTTTAGATGATATTAACAAATTTTTGGCTGATGTCAGACCGAAAATGGGTATTCGTCAACCCCTGCTCCAAGATTATTTTGTTAAAAAAATTGTATCTGGATACTCACTATTTGTAGCCTAGAACACAGTTTATGGAGTTAAAATTTAACAACATCCACCAATCGGCTTGTGAGCTATTATAATGGATGTTGTTACAAAGTTTTAATGTAAATATGTACGCTTTTAATGTTACCATACTCTAATGTAATATTTCTATTACAACGTAAAAAATTTCTCTTTTAATTAAGAATATTTTATGGTTTATTTTTATAGTCAGATATACACATATTTGACAATAATGATTCAAACGGTCACACGTATATCTGCGGCGGGATGTGGAGATTATGTTCGTTTTTCCAAACTTCTGAGTTTACAGAGCCGAATATTTTTGATTTGTAAGAATTACTGTTTGGTATTGCCTAGGCTATAATTGCAACGGCATTACAGTTTTAACTTGGATCGAATAAACCTCGAGTAAATGGTTCAATAATGATCAGTTTTAACAATGAGTGAACACTATTACAGAGTTTATAGCCACACATCAATATTGTGTTCCAGTTAGTATTTATTACTCGCCGAAACGTATTTGCAAAAATTTGTGACCATAACTTGCTTTCATAAAAATAATTTTTAAAACTGCACACGAAAAGGGAAGTTAGATTTTCCATTAAATTTTTACTACTGCAAATAAAAAATAATCTTTATGCGCTTTGGTCGTGCTCCAATTTGTCTAATCAACAGGTGCCATAATATGTTTATGTGCTTTAACCATGCTCCAATTTGTCGAATCAACGAATGCCATGATGCTCAAAAAGCTAGGAAACTGCTCAAAGTTTGAGCCAAACCGGTACTAAATACAAAATAATAATTGTTAGCAAAAATGAATGTTTATGCGCTTTGAACATGCTCCAATTTGTGGAATCTTTTTATTTGTGAAATTTTGTGGAATGCCAAACTGCTCAAAAACCAGGAAACTGCTCAAACTTTGAGCCAAACCCGTATCAAAACAAAATAATACTAACTGTAAGTAAAACTTAATGTTTATGCGCTTTGGCTGTGCTGCAATTTGTCAATTCAACGGGTGCCATAATGCTCAAAGGGTATGAAACTGCTCAAAGTTTGAGAAAAACCCGTGCCAAATACAAAATCATAGTAACTGTAAGCAAAAATTAATTTTTTATGCGGATTGGCCGTGCTCCAATTTGTCGATTCAACGGGTGCCATAATGCTCAATGGGCTACAAAACTGCTCAAGTTTGAGCCAATCTAGCATTAACGCCAAATATATAATAGTAATATTCCGGCTTAAACTGTGGTTGATTACACGTTGTTTGAATAGTAGTTTTTGGCTCAATATTCCAAAGACCAATGAGATACCGAACAGGTACGCAGCAGCGTAAGTAACCCTTTCGCTATTGAATGCATTCATCCATTTTTCTATTCTTTTGGTAACTTCATTAAACTACGTACGTTACCAGCCACAAAAAGAGAACGCTACGTCATTTGTAATTTCAAAAACACGTTGTCCGGATACGAAGGAACAGTTTCATATGAAGCAATTTATTGCGACAAATTTTCAGTCGCATCCATTTGACCTTCTACGACCATTTTCAAATTGCTGGTGTCTCCAAGGGTGATTTTCGAAATCCCATACAGGGACCCCAGTGTTTTCGAATTTTCAAAGGGTTTTGGCGGTTTCCCAGGTCATGCCTCCCCACCCACAGAACTTAGGCGAGGCCTGAAATACATATCTGCAGTATATATGCTACAAAAACAACCCAGTACTATTGCAAAGGCATGGCAACAATGATAAATTGCAATTATGAAACTATCATTTACCTGGAGGCGGCCAAATCCCACAGGCTGGTGCTGGGGTCCCCAACTTAAAACCCACCGCTACCATTTTGGTTTCCCGGAGAGGACTTGAAAAATGTTGACTGCGATAAAAAGTAAACCAGATACTGTATGCTTAAATTTGTAAAAAAATCAATGCGCAATTGGGTAAAAATGGATGAGCATAATGTTGCGGTGTGCGACTTTATCCATCAAATCATCTGGTGAAAAAAATCCTTGATACGAAGCGCACGATCCCTATATTATGCTATCACACACTAGCTTACACATTTATCTAATAAATTCGCCTCATTACTAAAACACATTTTATATGAAAACCTCATAAGCAAATAAACCAATGTTGATGCTTCCTTACCGCTATGCTCGGATCCAGCGTTGGGTTTGCCTCGTCCCATAGGCAGCGCCGCTCCGCCGTTTGGCGTGCTATCACTGCCAGCCGTCGCCGGACCATTGGCAGCAGCAGCTACTGCAGTGCTACCGTTGCTCAGATTGCTGCTGTTACGCGCAGACGGCGGAAACGGAGGTGCCGCGCCTGCCGCCACTGCGGAAGGAGAGTATGCTCCAACGGGACCAACGTTCGGGCAAAGTCCACTTCGAGACGAAGCCAGACCATTGCGATTGACGCTCGACGATGACGATAGCGGAGGTCTGCGTTCAGCAAAATAGGTTTGCATGTCTAAAAAGTGAAGATGAGAAAATGAACTTCGTGTGAACTTTCCGCTGCTAGGAATTGTTCGACTATTGCGCGATCACGACATTTATATTAAATGAGTGCAAACTTTATTTAATAAATTGATGCAAATAATCTGAAAAGCTTTTTTTGCAAAGATGCACCCTTAACGCAGCCAGATTGAAACGTAGCGGTGCTCTTTGCCAAACAGCACATAAACCGCTTAGGGAGTTAAACCTGACAAGATTTAAACCGCGACGCCATGCGCTATAAATAGAAATGAAGGCCGTTCTCCGTGACAAGAAAACTGCTGTAACAGGTGTCCAAACAGCGCTAAGCCACTATTTTATAGACTTCCGTTATAGACTCGATCCCTCGAGGATGAATGAATGTATGAATAATTTTTCTGGTGTTTGTCGCATCAGTTTTCCTCTATTGTACCACTTATTACAGGGCGTCAAGAAAAGGCGAGGATGAATAGGTGAGGCCACTCCTGTAAAAGCCACGATATCGAGATAATTCCAGGCTTTAATACAGTGCTGTACACTTTAATACAGTGTAGTATTGAATTTATTGTTAAACAGCATTTAGTATATATATATATATATATATATATATATATATATATATATCAGGGAATAACCGGAACCGAAATTTACTGGAACCGGAACCAGCAACCGGAACCGTCCATTTAAACCGGATCCGGAACCGGAACCTGGTCTTCGAAATTTATATTTAGTAAAAGATATGAAGGAAGAAATTAAGGTATAGTCGACTTAAAATGCATTAAAAATAACTGTTACATTAAACTTAATATATTGCCATGACATTATTTCCGTTCTGAAACTTTAAAGAGACTGAGGAAGCTAATAATGTTTATTTATCGATCAATATGTCGTTTTATTGGACACCCAGAGCAAAAAATGCCTTCTACTATACACCCTTGCGTATACTGCGTCAAATTGAATGTACTTACAACGCATAGAGCGAAGAATAAACGCTTTCGCTCTGTCCCTATTCGCCTCCCTTTACTACACATGCGTTTGTTAGATGTTGTTCTGTAGGAAACCTGAAATTATTGGTTTATATGATTCAGGAAAAATTAATACATAAAAATAATTTTCTGATCAGTGGTAAGAGACAAAGCGTTGGACAAACAGTGCTCGTCAGTTAGATGATAATGATGATAACTTTCTAATCATAATGCTATAAATGAGACAAACTGTTATACTGCTCGCACAGTTTCAATAAATCCAGTTCATTGCCAAGAAAGCAGTTTTTGGCTGCGTTGTAGATAATGTTACTTCACTTTAATTTCGCCTGATTTACAAAGTTTACAAGCGCACTGGCTGGCGCTTGGCGCAATTTATAGTAGCCAACCATACGCTAAGTACTTCTATGTAAGCCATACTCTGTTACCCAGTTGGACTGGTTTAATTCGAACGTAATCCGGAGACTTCTGAATGTGTAAAATAGTTGCTATAAGCATCGACTTGGTTTTGATTTGTTAACAAACTGTTGCAGGGTATTATGAAAAATTTCTACTGAAATTATGTGTCCTACTTACGTTTCACACGGCAAATTGCTTAGTTAATCTTTTCTTTTGCTTGGTTGTGGAGCTTGATCATTGTATAATATATATTACATATTTTTGGATCAGAGATGAAGCAAAAATGTGGAAAATTTCAAGCAAAATTTTTAAACCGGAATTCCGGTTCCGGTATGGTTTTTGCCCTTTGCCGGAACCGCAACCGGAACCGCAACCGGAACACGATTTTCGCCGGAACCGGAATTCCGGTTACTCCCTGATATATATATATATATATATATATATAGAAAACATAAATTTAGGGAGATTAATATATCAAGTTGAATTTAGTGTAGTCGGGCAGTTTTAGGGTATGTGGTAGGGACGAACACGAGTTGAAAAGCGAGGGCCATCCACTTTGAAGACAGGTCAGCCCTGTACAGATGCATATGTATGTACTCGGACTGATGCAGTCAAATGCTTATATGTTCAGACAGCGGCTGACAGACAAAAACTATACTACTCGTTTTAACATTATCAAAATTGCCTACAAAGAGACGTTCTGTTGACTGAGGACGCACATCAAACCAGCTTGATCCTAGCCATACTTGTCGATTTTGCCACAAAGTTACATTGCTTAGCAAGACAACAAGTCAAAAAATAGTTGTACCTCTTACCTTTGAGGCCAGGCCCGTCTTCGAAAGCGTATGTTTCCGCGCTTAGAAATTCACGCGTTTTAGCCGACACATGAACACGTCCGGCCTGGCCAGAACTTTCCATTTCATTTGCAAACGTTACATCGTTCGAAAATACGTCAAACTTGAATCGGTGAGTTCCAACAATGCCGCACATAACCGTTCCTAAAACAACAAAATCCCAAGTAAAATACATTAGGCAGCGCGCGTTGAATTAAATTTCGGCACAACTTTACTAATTTCAGGTGACTTCTAACGCGGTTTCCACTAAACAATACTACAAAATTCTACATAGAACAGTTAGCAACAGCACACGGTGAATTTTCACTACTGTAAACGACATTTCAATGCAGATAATAGTCATAGTATTTTGTAGCAACACGATACTATTAATATCGTGTTGCTTTTAATAAATTTAATAATTTAATAAATTAAAAAATTTAATAACATACTTTTATTTTATTAAAAGGTTAACATGAACAAATACTGCCAAATATATAATTACCTAGATTGCACACCGAAATTAAAAATGTTTAAACCTCCTTTTTAGTAGCGTTGAAGAAAATTTAGCTGGCTTCTCCATTCGCTGAAATTGCTAAATTTCATCAAGATGGAACGCCGCCGGATCAAACTGGGATCCTGTAAAACTAAAATTTGTCTAATGCAGAAACACTACCAAGGACGTCTCTGATTAAAGTTTAAAAAATTGTGTGTAATTTGCGTAATAAAATACGTAGAACCTAATAACATTGCCAATATTTGTGGCATCTGACACGTTTTAGAGAAGGGGTGGAAGCAGTAAAAATTAGCGAGAGAGCCCAAGTCGAACTTCAAACACGAGCCCGTTTCAAAGAACCCAGAAATTAAATATATTTTTTTTAATTTTTGACACAATCAGAATTTCCGATGGAACCAGAATTTCGGTTACCCCTAATATTTTTGATAGTTATATACACTTGTTATGATTTTCAGAGGAACGATTGGATTTTACCATGGTACATACCCACTTGAGCAACTTACTGCGGAGCGCTTTCGCGTCTGGGCAACTCGTGTACACAACATGTCTTACGGAATATGAGGTGAAAATAAATTTTTGTAAAAAAATGGCACATATATTCGATTTTTAGTTGTTTATATAAAAATTGAAACCACTAGTCTCAACTATTTCCAACGTGAGCCTTTCATAATGCGAATTTATCCCAGTGTTGTTGCCTTCCCTCATGTCCTCCTAAAAACCCGGATTTTCCACCAGAAGTGTCTTATTTGGTGTAGAAATTCGTGTTATAATAAACTGTAACTATTATAACATCCATTAACGTTAAAACACTAATGTGGCTGTTGCACCGTAAGCCGTAGAATGTGTCTGACAGTGTGACACACGAAAGAACTTTTGTTGACCTGATTACACAGATGTAACCAAGATGTCTACAAAATTCACCCCCCTCCATCCACAAGTTTAACTGGGGACAACTTCGTAACCACAGAATTTTCACACCCCGCCAACAATCCAGCAATCATTACCGGTATGTATGCCGACACGCATATTAACTTCTTGGTTCCTATCGCGATCAAACTGTGCAATCGCGCGAACCATCGCCAAGCCCATTTCGACGCAACACGCCGCATGATCGTCGCGAGGCTTCGGACACCCGGATACGCAATAGTAACAATCGCCGAGCGTTGAAATTTTCTCACAATTCAACATCGTACACAACTGATCGAATCTAAAACACAAGTGCTCACCTGCGTGAACACGGCTTTTATTGCACAACCCAAATTGTCAATAGTCAATCGATAAGTTCAGCACAGAATCTGGATAATTCCTGGCTCATAAATCGGGTCCAGTAGTTACCGTAGCTAGTGCGAGACATCCCTTCTCAAACAGTATTTGTTGACGACGCTCAGTACGGGATGTGACGGAGGGCAGCGTGAAGATCTCGGGCGTTTGAAAACAATATATAGTACTACAGCTTCAACCAATGAAGCTCCCCACCATGACGATAGCAAGAGAACTGTCGACGCTAATTACTGATACAGATAATAATAAATTAAAATAGTTCCAAATTAAAATTTTTAAACTTCATGTTGGCCCATGATACATGACTGGCCACTCCCAATTAGCGGATTGGGGTCTGGCATTTTTCGATTCTGCTAGCAAAATTTTAGGCTCACCCTGGAATTCCTGAAAATTTTTTGCTTGGCTCCAATAAATACAACCAAGGTTGACAAAAAATGCTGAATATTTTTCAAAATCACACTATGAGACTAAGACTTTTAATACACTACAAACCTAAATATTACATTAAAAATTAATTTTAACCTCAAATAGAGAATGATAACAGCACTAATTGTTGCCGAATTCCTAATTATCTTTATGTTTCGTAATAAAACACTGAATGTTGACAATTCATAGATTTTAAAATTCCCTGCTTTAGAACCAGGCATCGGATGGTGTTCCAGTATATTTTTCAAGAAATTGGGAAGCCAGCACCGTATTAAGACAAAGGTGCAGCATTGAATTATTATAATAGTGCAGCATCATGTGTCGTCAAAGCAAAACAAAAGACAATCATTTCAAAATCCTGTTTCTATTGAGTTTATGTAGCTGTTCCAGATTAGCGATCATCCGGATGGAATTTTTTTCAGCGCATATGATTGAACAGTAGCTCCAAATGCCATTTACTAATCCAAATTAAGGTAATAGTTAATGTATATATATTTACACTAAACCAGACAACTGCAGAATTATGACGACAAATTGGTCAATGTTAATTGTACTCAACCTTACTTCATTCAAAACAAGAGCCAACTAACCTGCCGAACAAATCATTCAAAAGATCAACCAATTCTTCGGCTGTTTTATTTGACGACATCCGCGTAAAACCGGCTATATCAGCGAATAAGATCGACACATTGCTCATCGAATGCATAAAGAAAAACCGAAATACTTTGCCTTGATCGCCACCGCCCATGGACACATCCTGTGGGATATGCGAACCACTGTTTCCAGGAGGTCCCTGGCTTGATGACGGAATCATCTTGCTGCCACCCCGGCCTACAATACAAACTAGTACGCAGTCTTATTTTGCTCATCGGTAATCGATATACATAACGTCAAGAGACTAATCAATTCTGAATGTTCTCCTTTGATCTAGGTGATTTCAAAAGACTCGAGTTAGCTGGAAATCCCGGCGAAACTGGTCATCGCCTAGAGAACCAGACCATTCTACTTTTTGAATTGATTGAAATGTGCGCGTATTCCCTGGGACACCGACGGCGAAACAGCGTGACGACGCTGGCTAGTATTAAAGCTTACCCTGTACAATTTACGCCGCATGCATAACGAAATGCATTTGAATTGTACCAACAAAACGCGGCAAACCCCAATCATTTGATAAATCAAGAATAATCAAATTTTTTGCTTCTGCTGGCACTTCAAAGTCCACACCGCATTACTGAAAACGTGGCAGTAACTTTAAATCATTCATATTTTTTCCTGTTCACACAGTATGTACTCACTCCATTTCGGTTTAAACTTTGCTGTTTCGGCTATTCACTAATATATATCTGGAAGGAAGAGCCTCATTAATCTATGCGCAATGTTTACACATTTTTTCATATTTAAATTGTGAAAATAGTGACACTACTGCGGTTGTTATTGGGAAATTGGCAGATAACGGTATATAAATGGGACTAAATGTGCTGAAGCCTCTTTATTGACCAATTTCGTCGCTTGTAAGGCTGAAACACGCTCTAAAATGTTTAATACAATCCCAAATCATTAATTTGGCATCGGTTATGGTTTTATTCTCTAACTCATATTTTATATATCAAACGATATATATTAATTGTTTTTGTACACAGAATGCCCACCAGTTAGCCGGGTCAAAATCCCAGGTATGCCCAGAAATCCAAACAAATTTCCCAGGTTTCATAATTTAAGTCCCATCGATAAGCACATAATATATTTTAGTGACATCTGAAACAACAATCAATAAGAATAGTTGATTGCATGTATTTGTTTTATAGTAAGCAGTAAGCTTTACAGTATACAGATTAAACTGTACATATACAATCAACTGATCTTATATTATTGTTTCAGATGCAAAATGTATAATTTTTCCGTCGCAAGTATAGAGGGACTTTAGGTGGTTCGATCGAAACCACACGCGTCCAACAAGATGTTGCGCATTACAACAATTTAAGACGATGTCACACATATTAAGCTCATAAAGAAAGAAAAAGTGACAATTAAGAAGCTCAACCGAATTCGACGTTGTCGCAATGCGCGTGAGGTGGTAAGAATTTTCAAAATTTCCCAGGTTTCATCTATTAAATTTCCAAGTTTTGCCCCTTTTTATACTACGAGGTTAAGAATTCCAGGTTTTCCCAGGTCAATACCAAAATCCCAGGTTTTCCAAGGTCGCGGGCACCCTGTATATAGTAAAAATTACCATAGAAATTCGGTCTGTGTGTGCATACGCGTAATAAATTACAAAATTCTTAGTCTATCTGTTATAATTAACTGCTTGCTTTATGCGTCATAGCCACAAAAATAGTAAACTTCAATAAAAAAATCATAACCAACCTTCTTCTGCTGGCCCCGGTCCGGCTACTGCGCACGCGCCTCCGGCTGCAAACACGCCCTCCGACTGTGCCATAATATCTTCGTAGATCACTCGTGGCATAACCGATTCGATCATGTTCTCGTTTAGTCGCTGCTCCACTTCTAAATTGCGACGTGCCATCAGCGATTCGCCAACTTTGAGAAAGGTTTTTCGTTCGCGAACTTGCGACAAAATGAAAATGTGCAGACCCAGAATGTGAACGCACAAGTGGAGCAGGAGTTTCATTGCTGCAGGGTCCGGCGGTAGACGTTGGAGTGAGATTATCTCGTACAGAGCAGAGTAGATGGCGCTCGAAACGATGCAAACGTACAGCGGCAGTGGGATAATTGTGTACAGAACAAGAACGACCTGTGTGGTTGCAAATATAAAGCAATATGGCTACAAACAAACACAACAGTACATATTACATACAGCCAAATGCGAGATAAAATATACGATACAAACCAAAAAATACACACGTGGTCTGTCCATTACCACGGTACTACGCTATTCCCCCGACTTCACCTGCCAAAATCATCATGTTTTCAAACTTCTCTCTCCATGTTTGAATTTTATTCGAAACACAGAAGAAAAGTGGCACAACCAGTTAGTAGTTTCGGAGTAATTTAATAAGGCAGCTACAACCCCGAATAAAACCATCGCTACCGAAAATGAGTACGGCATGTAGCAAAAAACAAACCAAAACTCGTACAAAAATGAAGTTTCGCTCCGTCCAAATTAGATAGATAATAAGTTATTCATATTTAGATAATATATTTAGAAAACATGCGGAGGCAAATTAATCTTTGCCTATTGCATTAGCCCATTCACATCTGAAATATATAGCAAAGAGAAAATCATTACCTCGGCTTGAGATACCTGAGAGGTCGACGGGTGATGCGTTCCTATGTAGGGCGCCTTAGCCTCCCTGTACTTATGATAAACTTACAAAGTTTCCTGATATCACAATCTCTCAAGCTAGCTTTCTTCAGTACTTTATCTCCTAGTATTATTCGCCTGTTATCTGCAAAGCGTTCACAATTGTACAGAAAGTGTTCTGATGTTTTATCATTATCACAGTGATCACATTTCTTTTCTTCTTGTATTTTTATCTTATGTAGGTGGTAATTTAACCAACTGTGCCCAGTAATTATTTGAACGCACTGCCGTAGTTTGTCCTTCGAGAGACTTATAAGAAAGATAACTGGCACGTTTATGACCTGGAATACTTATCATGCTCTTCGTCTGCTTACACGCTAGCTCTTGTCTCCATCTTGTGATGAATTTTCTATGTAGCCATGACTTTATCATTGTAGTCACTTCTGTTCTGGCGATTGGCAAAATAGGTTCAGGCCCAATTGGGCGCTTAGAAGAGCCCGCTCGTGCCAAATCATTACCTTGAATATTACTATGACCAGGTACCCATACTAACAATATATACTTCATTCTGTCTGGTCAATTTTTCCAAGCTTGCTTTACATGTCATAACTAGCTTTGACCTAGCTTGATCTGCGCCGAGTGCCATAATAGCAGTACGGCTGTCTGTAAATACACAAATTTTCATATTACGAACATTTGTATCCACGACATTATCTACACACATCTTTATCGCATAAATCTCCGCTTGAAACACGGTGCAGTATTGGCCCAAGGAATAGCTATAGCTTTTCGTTCCTTGCAGGAAACCTGCTCCAGCAGATTTAACATCGTTTACCTTCACAAGTGAACCATCCGTATAACATATAATGGTGTTATCCGTACTCTTCCTGATACATTCTGTTCCCTCATCCATCCTTCACGACTGGGTAATAGTTTGCCAGCTGATTCTTCCCGAAGCCTGAGATGAAATTATATCGCAAGGGAAGTTCAAACTGGGAAGTTCCCGTATTATATCATTCATATTCCAATATTTCCCTGGCATGTCATTGTACATTTCTGGAAACACACATTTTAATCTGTGTAGTTCTCGAATGCCCTCTTAGACTACTGACAGATCAATGGGAAGACTGTTTAACAGAACTTCCATGACCAGTATTGGTGTCGATTTCATAGCACCGTCATCATAATACAAGTTAATCTAGAAACTTTAGTAATCTTCATTACATATGTTTTGAAGTTCATTTTGTGCCACCATACTATGGCACCATAGCAAACTGACGGTAGTACAATAGTTTGATATATGTATGGCACAGTCCTGGGATTGGCTTCCCATGTTTTCCAACGATCAGTCTACACGCCATAAGCGTTTTAATGCCCTTACTCATAACTGAATCCACGTGGTCTTTCCATAACAGTTTGTGTTCTATTATAACTCCCAAATATTACACTGTGTCAGATATAGGTAAGTCCTCACCGTACAATTTCATATTCACATTTCTTATAACTGTCCTCTTTTTTGAAAACACTAAGACTGTGCTCTTTAGAGGTTTTACCTTTAATCCTCTGTCAGTACACCATTTCTCAAGAACTGTCAGTTTGTTCTGCATTCTTCTAGTGTTAACTTCCACATCTTTGCTGCTAGTTATGATAACAACATCGTCTGAGTATGCTTGTGCATAGACATAGGTATTATTAATGTTCCTTAAAAATTTATCCAGTACTAGAGTCCACAGCAGGGGTGATAATACACCTCCCTGTGGACTGCCCCTCTCAAGCTTAAACCTTACTGATGAGTTACCTAGTTTTGCGGTAGCCCATCTTGTACCAACTAAATTGACCAGCCATCTGCTTATAGTTTTGTCAAGTTTGAACTTGTCAAAAGATCGCTTAAATGCTTCACGCATTGTGCTGTCAAAGGCTCCTCCTATATCAAGAAACACTGCAAATGTGTGCTTCCCTTGCTGTACTGCATTCTCTAGCTGTACTGCATTCTCTAATCTACTTACTAACGCATAAAGGGCTGTAGTAGTGCCTCTTGCCTTCTGGTATACATGTTGATTGGCATGTAGTTTGTGACTAATATCCCTTAAATATCTATCCACTAAACTTTCTGCAGTCTTCAGTGAAAGCGATGTTAGACATATTGGCCTATAGCTCTTAGCTTCGAAGTAATTGTCCTTACCCGGCTTTGGTATAAAGGAGACAGAGACCTCCTTCCATGCTTTCGGTATATAACCGGTGGCTATGGGTTCCTTAATTATCTTCATTAGCATAAGAATCAATTCCTCGAATCCAGAATTTAAGAGTATTGACTGATACAGTCCACACCCGGACTTTTAAAAGAACCAAAGCTTGAGATCGTCCATCTCAATTTGTCGATATCTACTAGTTGTTCAGCTGTATCTAGATCTTTTGTGGATGGCCTGAAATTCTTGGAAATTTCTGCTATTACAACTTCGTCTGTTACTGAATCATGACACTGGAGCAAAAGCTCTAATGTCTCCTCCTCATTTTGTCATGGTTCTATCATCTTTTTTAAGTTGAGTGAGTCTCGCCTTGTGTCCTATCATGCAAATCTTCGCCAGTCGAGAGCTAACATGCGCATCCTCTACCTTCTCACAGAAGGCTTTCCAAGATCTTTTCTTCGCAAATTTTATCTCTTCCTTATTGTTTAGTGGTTCTTTGAGTGGGTAGTAGCTTCCTTTGAGTGGTTCTATATCTGTTCCAATTCAGTTCTGTTCCATGTTTAACTGCAACTCTGAATAGCTTTCTTGACGTTAGTCTAAGGAAGGCAAGTCTAGGTGACCACCAGCTTAGACCATTAATCCTGCTCTTGAGCAAAGGACGAGACGATTCCTTTGCTTCATTAATCGCACTTGTTAAACTTGCTTCGTTAGTATCAATTGTTTCCGAGTTTAACTCGTATTCACTCATATTAGTGTCCGGAACGTTCTGACGAAGTTTGCGTTTAAACATTTCTACTTCGAGTTTCCTCAAATTATAACTTATTCTATCTTCAATGACTTCTTCTTCATACTCCAGTTCTATTGCTCTATGATCTCGACAACGTATTATCCTCAAGTACAAGCCAGTTGATTATCTTATCAACACTGTCTAAGTCTGTGAGTGTTACATCAATTCTCTCTGACCTCGTTCATCTTTTTTGTCTCCTGGCTTATCTTCAACGTTCATTATCTCTAAGTTTGAACTAGCTATAAAGTCCAGTAGATCTAATCCTTTTTTATTACAATCACTGCTACCCCATAATGTGCGGTGGGTACTCACATCACAACAGAAAACTAGTTTTTTGTTGTTGCAGTTACAGTACTCTACGAGATTTCTGACGTTTCTGCTCGGTGGGGCGTCAGCTTCATATTGCATATAAACCGAGGCTGCCCACTACTCCTTGTTTTCATTACATATCTTTACTACGACACAATCACTGTCACTAAAAGTACTCATAAGTACTGCTCTTATTCTTTTCTTTAAAAATATGTCCGCAAGAGGTCGCTGAACAACAGCATAATGGACGTCATATTTTGAGTTCCACATACATGGTCTATTGTTTAGCACATACGGTTCCTGGGCCAGAATACAAACTAGTGTATTTTGCTTTACTTTGCTAATTTCGACTGTTGCTTCCCTGCAAAGTTGCAGGTTTATTTGCCTAAACTTAATCATTGTTGAGGAATAAGTTTTTCCATATCTCTTATAATAGTCTTGTGTAGTCTGTGGGATACCAGTTGGAGTCTAGTATAGTCCTTTGACATACATAGATAATTTGACATACATAAGCATTCACTCACCATTCTCATTGATGATGACGTTCTTTCACATATGCATTCTTGACCCTTAAGAATCCAGTTACTTAGGAAACAGAAGCGAGTATGCTCACTGTATGCTCCGTCCAAATTAAGTGTTTCTCCGAGAATAAACGTTCAACCAACGTTTTAATTTTTTTAATTTTATATTTTTCGGAATTTGCTGTGAAATTTGTTATAACTCAAAACACCGTGGAATCTATTGCAAGAATCTGGCCTAGCGTTAACTATAAGCTGCCAGGTCAGAACATGATACCAAAGCCGGAATTTTCCTTCGAAAATTTTCCCATTTTATAAATTTCTCGAAAGGTTAAAAGTTTAGTGTTATATATGTCTGAAAGTCTGAAACACAAAAGCCACTTAATTTATATCTCACATTCACCTAATTGCAGTGATATAACGAAGGTATATATCTAGAAAATTCTAACACCCTGTTTAACCCGGGGCCCGGCTTTCGCGTCCCTTTGCATTGAGACCCCGTAGACAACCCATCCATGCATGATAGTGGGGTTAGTCAATTATACTGGCTTCTGGCTAGGCATTTCTCGGCTGGGAGGGGGTGCCGGCCCTGCAAGCCCCCTAAGCAATAGGGTAACTTCAGGGGAGGGCGCCAAAACTTGCATACTTCGAAGAATAATTATACTATAAATTTCGATATGTTGAGGTAAATTTTAAAGTATTTCATGGCAAACTATCCTTAAATGTCGCTAAGTGCTAGAAAAACATATGCTTTAGATCAGTTTTGTGTCCAAAATATACTGTCTACCAGTCCAAATACATCACTTCAGAATTACCCGGGGCAGGGCACAATTAATCGGGCAGGGAGCGGTGATGAACCGTGCGGGGCGGCTTCGGCACGGAGGTGAGACCAGATTGGAGGGCTCCTCTTTCCCCCCGTAGCGAGAACACACATTACGCACCTGGTTAGGGCCACACCAGTGCTGATAATTACTGGTGTTCGCCCCTTGAGTCCATGGATTGCCACGGACAGTTTTGATACTTCTTTAATTGTACTGCAACAAAAATACAAGACAAACAGCAACGGCTACTTTAATGCGTTGACAGAGCCCCAGAGTCATGTAGCCGAGCTTTGAAGGACTCCAATGATGGCGCTGTTCATTCAACGAATTCATCCAGTGAGTTCCAAGGCCCAACTACGCGGACAGCAAAAGAATAGCGGCGAGAGTCAAGGACGAAGTTCTTTCAACGCGAAGTTTAAGAGAGTGACCACGAGTACCAATATCACCAGCGAAATGAAACAAATCTTCGAAAGGGAACTTTACGGGACATTACATGTTCGTAATAGGTAATAGATTAACTTGTTACAAAATCGAATGTAAAAATGTTGACAATTTTAAATTTCCTACATCACATAAGATTACGAAATCACTAATTACATTGGAAACTAATATGTACTCATGTCGATTGAGCATACATTAGACAATGTTTAATTTTTTTATTGTTATCGCAATAATGACACATTTTCAACGTCAGTCACACATAACTCAGGCATGGTTATAACGCAACCCTGAGCATCCCTGACGACTACCGAACACATATTTACCACAAGGCATACATGGTACAGTATACCTGGCTAGTCCAAAGTGCCCCCGCCGGCATTTTCAGCTGCCCCCCGCAAAACAGAGGTACCCACGGCTCCAACCCTCTGGAAAAAATTAAGATACCCCGGTTAAAAGCCTCCTGTTGAGAAAAATGAAAAATAAACGTCTAAACCCGACAAAATCCGGCCAAAAAATGGCCCCCCTGGGAAAATCCGGCACCCCCGCTATAATTTCCGAAGTTTGAACTACGCAGCATACGAGTATATTCACAAAAAGTTAAATGTACATTAATCAACAACTTACTTCCAATGAGCTGATAAACGCCCCGACCGAGCTAAGAATTGGCGGTTCGACGGTAAAAAATAGCAAGCTCAAAATACAAAGAAGGAACATGACGATAAACGATGTTGGCAAATAGAACCGGGTATAGTGACGAGAATAGGTAAACGCCAACATTGCCAGGATCGCTCCGATCAATGCCAGCGCGCCGAGCTGGAATTCCATTATATTGAGCCAGGATTCGCCAGCAACGGCTGCGTGAAATATGAGCCATGCCGCAACCGAAAGAACAATATAGCCGAGACCCCAGCGAAAGCGATTACGCAGCTGTGGAAAACTATTCCGCCAATATTGACGCTCGAGAACCGGCGACGAAAACTGAGGATTCCACCAGCGTGACGACTCGCGTTCGAATAGAAATACCGATTTGCGCTTGCGTACACGACCACTGCTGCCATCTAGAACTTTACGAATTATTAAACAAATAATGAGATATTAATAACGTGACAAAAATGTAATTTCGACTGAGAAAATGTATCTACTTCGACTCAAGCGACATAGAACGTAGTGGAACCCGATGTTTATTTATTATAGCCGAACTAAGTCCGCTCGACACACTAGCTCCGTTTCAAATATAAATTTATAGCACTTAAGACAGAGACAAAAAATTTAGCCTTCCGTAAGATTGAAACTGCTATGATTACATCAGGCTTTAGCCGAATCAAGAACAACATATAACATATAAGTGGTGTTTCAAAACTGTAACAAACATTCAATATGCGCATAAGTGTTGCTCTCCATAATCGGATTCTTTACTGCAAACACAATAAAATTTTTATAATCCCCAGACTACCAAGTAATGTTGAATAACGCGAAGGTAGTTCGTTTCCAAATGGTCTATTAATTGCTGCTTAATGTTTTTTGAATTAATCGATACGTATTTCACTGTACATTGAAAATGACTGTAACCCAGTTTTCCAACCATTTGCAATTTTATTTGTTTCTAGAGAAATGATGAAGCTTTTAGAAAACGGAATATAGTAGCTAAATTAAATAAGAATAGGAAAATTTTATATATCATCAACCGATAAACATGAAAAAGCGTAAGTACGAACTCACCACTTCGATTCGTTGTCCCCGGAGAATGTTCTTCTTTAGTCGCACCACCGCCGTATCCAGCGATCGCGCTCCGTATTCCTTGAGACGGTGGCCCTCCACCGCGGCCACTATTACTAGTCTCTCGTCCTCCTCCTCCACCACCACCATTACGTCGTTGCTTGTGCTTCTTTGAACGACACCGCTGGCCATCGCTGCTGTTACCGCGGCCGACGTGTGCTGCAG